>WYDI02008244.1:0-34951 GCA_009867235.2 Psittacus erithacus | reverse complement strand
GAGGGGGAGCAGGGGGTGGTGGCGCGCGGTGGTTTCCCACGCTGGGGAGCTGTGGTGAGGGGCACCTGCGCCTCCTGATTGGCCGCGCGCCTCGCGCCCCTGCCTCCCATTGGCCTAGTGAGGGGAGGGGGCGTCGCACCCCCCTCCTCGGATTGGCTGGCGTTGAGGGCAGAGGGTATATAAGGGGGAGCGGGGGAGAGGGGCGCTTGCAGTGTGGGGCTGAGGGGGGATAAGAGGGTGCTGCCTCTATGGGGTCCTGCCCCAAGGGCGGCCTTTGGGGCACCAATGGCGGCTCTGGGGCTTGGTGTGGAGGGAAGGCAGCTCTTTCACCGCCTCATTGAGGGGCTAGAGTGGGGCTTGGGTGGAAGGAGCTCATGCACGGGCAGAGCAGGACCTGCTGCCGGCCCCCGCCATCTGAGGTAGCGTCACCCGTCGAGGGTCTGAGGGAAGCGCGAGGCCCTGTGTATGAAGCTGTGGTGTTGGTCACTGATGTCTGCCAGCGATCATGGTTCCTGCTGCCAAGTAACGCCTGTTCTTGTGGGATAGGGTTGTAATGCGTGGCTGTTTGGGCCCGGAGATCTCTTGCTACCTAGATTTTGGTGCTGAGCTGTGGCCTCTCTTCTCCTGTGCCATAGTGGCGTTAATTTGTTAATGGGAGCTTGTTAAATCATTAGGTTGGAGTGGAAAATGAGGGCCTGGTGGTCTGTCCTTCAGAACTACTCATCCTAAAGGGGCAGTTCGCCCTTGATAGGGCCTGCATGTAGGAGACGTTCTGAGGTATGCATGTGCACCTCTTCCCTCTCAACTGCTCACTCCAGAGCCTCAGAAGGGTCTTGGACGGTCAAGACTCTTCAATATGGATCACCTATAGATCAAAGTTAGGAACTGGATTTGGGTTACGGAATTTCACAGTCCCAAGAGTGAAATGAATGGGCAGTGTTTGATATCTGTGCGCCCGTCTCTAGCGTGTTACCATAGATCTGTGGTGCTTACAGGCCAAATAAGTGTCTGTAAGATACCTATCGATGCTTCTCTTCCAGCGTTTCAATGGCAGTAGAGACCAATTCCTTCTGTGACATTTTGAGTAACTCAGTTATGTTTTCCCCTTTCCATTGGTTACACTGGCAGATGAAATGCTGATGAATCACCAGCTGATTTTACAAGAGCCTTCTTTGCATCTTTTGTGGAAATAAACGAGTTGGCAGTCTCAAGCCTTCTAATGCCTTTGTTTCTAGGGTGTATTTCTCTGGTCAGTCTTTAAACGGAGAACTTGTGTCCCAGATTGTGATGCTTTTTGGCACCTTACTATGTTCATACTTGTTTTGTGTGTTAGGTGGTTAATATGAAGCTTTATTACCTTGTTATAGGATAAGATACCAATGTAATTGGTGGTGTTATTAATTATTATTGTTGTTGCTCTCTGTTGGAATAATTGACGCTCTCTTTTTAGAGAGAAATGGCTATGTGGCATTGCTTGCTCTCCTCTGGCACCCTTATTACTAATAGTAATTCCCTCTGCAATCAGCAGCTACTTTTAAGTGTGTTTCTGCCCACCTGCAGCTGCTGTCAGCTGTGTAAACTGGATTTTAATTGACTTCTAAGTGTAGCTAATTGCAGGGGCTGTTTGAGTACTGTGAGGTTTGTTTTGACTGAAACAGGAGGTCAGGCCTACTTGACACTTTTATTTCCTGCCAGTAAAACCCAACAGAAAAAGAAGGTGTGTTGTAGTCCTTAGTGGGTGGGTTATACATGAAATCCCTGCCTGCTTTAATGTGCAGGTAGCCTGATTTGTTCTCTGTGGTCTTTTGTACTTCAGAGAAGCAACTCTTCCGTAGGAGGAATCGTTGGGTTGTAAGTGCAGAACCAAGGTATAGTTGTCTTTTGAACTTTGAGAGCTTAACAGAGAGGAGTCATTTAATTCAGAGGGGAGATGGATGAGAGAGGGAAGAAACAGCACTGTATGCTTTTAGGAGGGGGAACAACCTCCTCCTCTAATTGATGCTAGCTTTGGGAAGAGTTGCCTGAGCAGAAGGGATGGGAGACAAGAAGATGACCAGGAGATGCTGGAGGGGAATGGTGTGGTGGTACAGTCTGATTTTCTTTCAGTAAAACCTGAGAGTGCCTTGAAGGTTTTGAGCACAGATTTTGATGCAGACCTTGGTTGTTTTTCCTTTTTGTGGTCGTTGTAATTAAATATATGTTTTCTCTCATTTCTTGCTTTGTCAGACCTCACTAGCATTTATAAGCCAAACCAATGAAGTAGACAGGGTCACTGCCTTAAGCAGCTGGAGCCTGGCACTTGCACTGCATGGCAGTAACAGGTGATGGACCTCAGAGTATGAACCATTTGGAAGATGACCATGTGAAGAATGTGGGCACACATGAAGGGAGGAAGGAATTAGTCACTGGAGTGGATATTTAGATGTAGAGCAAGTGGGAAGAGAGGTGGTTTGCAGACCATGTGCATATATAGACATGTCATTGACTTGTTTCTTTGCCCACTCAGAAGGTGAAGGAGAAATGCTTTCTTATACAAGAATTTGGACTCAGCAGGGATGTCCTTAGGGCAGGAACCACATCTCCAAGTCAGCCTGTGGCATGTCCCCAGGAGGGTGGTTATTGCTCCTTTTGAGTCTCACTTGGAATCCCTGATTCTCTCCCATCTTTTGTGGTAGACTTTCAGCTGCTTCCCTGGTACTTTGTGAGTTACAACATGTCAAGCTGTCCCCTGCTGTGCTTGGCCACTGTCCCTTAAGGAAAAGGACAGTGACACATGTTGGGCACTGTAGCAGAGGACTGGCCTTGAAAGATGAAAGGGATGTCTTCCGGCTCACTGTTGCTTTGAGGCTGGATGTGCCATAAGGATATATATAGCTTCATTATGCACAATTCGAGTAGAGAGTGAATTTGTGTTTGCCTATTTTTTATACAGCTAAAATATTGACGCCATTTTGCCTTTTGTGGGAATAAATAATCCTTGCTGTCTTAGTCCTATGTATGATTTCCATTTTGAAAAAGCCATGAATACTGTGGTTCTGTATTACCTGATTGTGAGCATTGAGCCAAAATATACCAGAGCCAGAGTTCCTTGAAACAAGATGTGCTTTTGATGGATGGGAACGCAGAGGAAGAGACGGTAGTCGTGACTCAGTCCTCAATGAGGTTAGAAACCTGCTTGCTGCAATGGAAGCTGCTCTTGCCAACATATCTCAAGAAAGGACTCTGCCTTCTAGGCAAGCTGGGTAATTCACTTAAGTGTGGGATAGAGCTTTTTACATCCACATATGATGTTCCTTTGGAGCATAATAACTCATTTTCATATTAAGGAAGACCCATAGTTATAAAACCCCCTTTTGTAAAAGTCTTGCATATGGGTGGTGGTGGAAAAGAGTGCTCAATGAGCACAGTACTTAAAGGATTAAGCTAATAGCCCCTGCTATTACTGCTGCAGGGAACCCCAGCCTATCTGCAAGCCTCTTACACTGGGGAGTAAATCGCATTAGCTGTTTTACACATGGTGGATTCTCATTTGAGATACTGCAGTGGCTTTCTGGCTCCTGGAGTAGGGAAGCAGATTTTTCCCCTTGCCCAGCTTTAATATTCCCTTGTTCTTCTCACTCGAGAGAGGGGACAAAAATGGATGTCGGTGGCTTGGGTGCTTTCTCAGCAGCATGTCCTCACCCCAGTGGCAAATGAAGTTCGCAGCGTTTTTGTCTGTGTATTTTGTGTAGTCCCAGCACTGACAGCATTCATATCATTATTTAATAGCCAAGAAAATATGGTTGCTGTTCATATTTATCTTTCTGGGTAGTGCTTTTTGGTGAATTTCAGAGCTGAGCTTTCCTTTGAAGCACTGTTTGAATTGACTATATTCAAGTAGTTCAGGAACTTGTGCCACATAAGTGACTTTGCTGTTACAGAAGGTTTGCTTTTCAAGCACCATTTGCTCCCATTCCTCAGTGTTAGGGGTCCTGGCCCATGAGGTGATGTTCCATGGGTGCTGGTTTAATAATCCACCTTCAGAGAAACCAGCGTGCTGCAGGGACAGGAGAGAGGGGTTAGAGAGTATTGTAGTGGTGGAAAGGAGTTTTCAAATGACGTTTCCAAGATGATGAACTGTTCAACGACACAAAGGCACTTTCCAGGCATAAGGGGCTGCTTCACTGTTGGTGAGATAGTTTGGGTTGGATATGAAAGGCAAAAACTAAAGAGAAGCACCCATGGGTGCTGTCTCAGAGCTCCAGCAAACACAAGTCACAATGAGCTTATCTTCCACCGGAGTTTTAAACTAATGGGAGCTGTGCAGGTTCTTGAGTCATGATATATAATGTAGTTATATATATATATACACACACACACATACGTATATATAGTGACACAGCATCCTGTCACTACCTCAGCACTCTGACATACCGGAGTGATACTGGGCTATATTTATACCTATTACCATTTCAGCTTGTGTTATCACGCAGTATGGACTGGGTGAAGCATGCCTGCTAGTCTGGCGAGGAAAATGCCATCTTCCCAGTTTAAATCCTTAAAATCCCAAGGCACTGTGTCTGTCGGTGTCACAGCTGCAGTGGAAACTGAGACGGGGATTTAAAGAAGAAAAGACCACGCAGGATTCATGGAGAAGAGCATCCTCTAAAGGAGTAGGGAGCAAAGTTATTTTGTTGGAAAATTGACTCTGGAAGTTTTGGTGTCAGTTCCTTTGGACCAATTTTCCAGCGCCCGACATTAATGTGTTTCACCATTGCCTTTCCTACTATTTAAATTCCAGCACTGGTCCCTGCCTCGTGCCCTCTTTATTGCCTGGCTTTGGGACCTCTCTGGGATTAGGCCTGTCTCCTCATGCACTGACTCCTCACTTGCACATCCACATTTCCATGTTTTCTCTGTGCCCCTCATCCTCTTCTAGGCAAAAAAAAGTTGTCTTCCTTTGCTTTTTCCTATCATAAAAGCTGGGACTTGAAGCAGCCTGGTCTAGTGTGAGGTGTCTCTGCCTGTGGCAGGGGGTTGGAACTGAATGGTCTTAAGGTCCTTTCCAACTCAAGCCATTCTGTGATGGACCTGATGAGAATTCATGGATTTCCAGCCTTTGGTAGGAACCCATCCAAGAGCAGATCCTAGGATGTATTTTTGAATTTCAGAAGTTGGAAGCCGCAGCAAATCCTGCAGCTCCTCATATTGTCTGATGGTCGTTGCTACACAATTGCCTGGGCTGAGAGTATGTATTTTCATTTCTGTGAAGAGCAGCAATATCAGAACCATTTTTAGACACTGCACCGCTGAATTTGGCTCAACCTTGCTTTTTTTCACTCAGATCTGACATGAGCGCTTCTAGAAGCATGGCAAAACTTGAAATGAGTGTTTTCTGCTTTCTCTTCCGTTTTTTGGTGCTATTATTTTGGCAAATATGAATCTTAATGCCCAGTTTTGTTTATGAAAGACCTGTCTGAACCCTTCAGTCTCCTTTCCACTCAGGTTGTAACTTCTTTGTGCCAAAATGAGTCTGCAGGAGTGAGTCAGCATCTTCCTTTAGCCCTTGTGGGGAAGGGCAGCCAAAAACCCAACCTGTTGCACTGTGTGGAATTAGCCAGAATTGTGCCTTTCTTTTCATCACTGCTTAATTTAATTATATTCTTATTAACAGGATAATTATGTTTAAAAAACCCCAAACTTGAAGCATTTATTAAGCATTTATTTTAACGTTCCTAAGCAATTGAGTCAATGACTCACTATTCTTAGTGCCATTACCTGACCTGGCTCTTGATTAATAATGATAGTGAATGAAAACAGCTGTTTGAGTTAAACCAGCCAAAGCATATCACCAGGATAAGGCATTTAATTTATATTAGAAGTTGTCCAGATTGTTTTACTGACCTACAAACTGTTTCACACAACAGCTGTAGACTCCCTTGGTGGTCTTATAGCTGGTAAAATGAGGGATGGAGTCCAGTGAAAGCACTAGAATTAGGTATGAGAAATCCCCTTCATTATTAATCCTTATTAACAAGTGGATTTGAGGTTTATAGGGATGGACTATGGATGTTTATAGATCAGAGCTTGTGTGTGCTAACTAACTTGGAAGTGGCCCTGGTTTTCAACACTCGGTTGAAAACCAACTTGATCCAGTTTTCATGGTTCCTCATTGTTTGCTGCAGTTAATGTTTCACATGTCTGTCTTCTTCTCCTCAGTGCTTTTTCTGCATGTTTCCTATCAAGCAATATCAATGGATTTCTGTTCTTTTATCCCTGCAACAGTCATGGGGTCTGATGGGAAGTCAGAGCTGCTCCTCAGCCTCTGCTTGTGGCTGACTGTACTGTGTTGCTCTGCATGAGACAGCCAATGTGAGGCTCTAGCCACCAATAATGCTATTACATGCTGTCTAGCGATGCCCACAAATACCTTTCCCACGGTTTTCTTTGCATATGTGGAAGAAATGTGGTGTTTTGATATTTATTTCCCCTACCACTCAGTTCAGTGACGTTAACCTGAGCCTTTGCTGAACCGTTGATTTCTGTTGTGACCAGTGGTACAGTCAGTGCTGGGGTCTGTTACACTTACTCCTTGCTGGCAGGATTAGCAGAAGTCAGAAGGTGCAGCCTGCTTTCTTTTTTATCCTCCTTATCTTATTTTAGTTGGGCAATGACAAGCCAACTGCTGGCATTTAGGGGAATAAATTATGCCTACAAGAATGTGCATTTAAAATGCAAATGAATGAAAGCATCAGCATGGAGCTTTCTGCTTGCGTCCTGCTGCCCAGACCAGGCACTTGGTAGAAAATCAAGTTGAAAAATGAAATGGGCTCAGCCTTGTGCTAATTCCTTCTGATTTAATATGACTTCAGAGACCAAGGACTGCGAAGGTGCTGAGCCACTGACTAAACTCATCAGCAGAGCTGTAAATTACACCTGTGAGGTTCCCACTGGCAGATTGAGAAGCCCAAATAAAATAGGGTAAAACTGAGCTTGGAAGCAATTTCTCAGTGTCTTTGGGCTCACGTGAATTAGAGTTTAAGCTTTATTTTTCTTAAGAGTTGTCTGTTGTAACACTGCCTGAATGCCAACTGGGACAGCAGTGTTGTACAAGGTGAAAGCTGCCTGTGTGTGTAAACCCAGTTGATACTTGAGCAAAACATAAACTGGTGATGCATCTCTGAACATAATGTTTTCTTGTTGGAAGCTGAAGGGTCTGTTTTCTTCATCATTTATTGATTTCAAGGCCTAGAGGTGCAAGAAGGACCATGTGAAGAATATCCTATAGCCAAGGAAATACGTGCAGGAGGAATTGAGTGTAATCTTTCAGTGCAGGAGGCATTCAGTGTAATCCTTCAGTGCAATTGTAGCAATGGTTCACTTGTTTCCTCCTTAATAGGACATAATAAGTATTATACAGCAGAACTTGAGCATGGTCAATGACAATGCACGTGTGGTAGTTGATGGTAATAGCTCATACCTCTTGTTTTAATATCTCCCATCTTCTTCTTTCTTTCTCTTATAGCCATGTTACTGAAGATCACCTTGTCTTCTGGAAGCAGAAACACAGTGAACAGATGAACCTCTTCAGCCAGGCATTCCTTCACTAGATCTCTCCCCTCATGGAGCACCATAGCAGGGAGGAGATGAACTCAAAAGAGGAAAGTCCTCAGGTGTGGGCTGACTCTGCTGAGCAGGAACAGAATAGTGCTCAGGTGAATTATGCCTTCCAGAGCTCTTGGTTTCTGCTTAGGGTGGTGTTCCCATGCAGCCCTTTATCAGAGTCTGGGAACTCTGCTTTTGTTTGAGGAGAAATCATACCTGTCTGGTGATTTTGAATTCAAGTGAGCAGTGCACGCTTACAGCAGTGGATACAAAGACATCTGAAATGAGCTGAACATTGTGACTATACAAGTTTCAGTGGCCCAATAGATGTAGAACCATGTGGGCAAGAGAAAGGCTGTCCAGACTAATGAATATTAACCAAATCTGTGGTCTATGGCAGCCCATTTTGATGGCAACAGTCGAATCAGTTGGAATTGTGGGTGGACCTTGGGGAAAGTAAGATGAATAACTCATTCCAGTCAGACATCTGGGTAGTGAGGAAGGGAGAAATGTTAATTGTGAGCAACTAATACAGTCAGATTCTGATGTGTGCAGCTCATTGCTCTGACAAAATGCAGCTGGGAATTTCTGGAAGGCTGTAAATTGGTTTATTCTTCTGAATATGTTATGAAGAGGATGCTGCATGTTGTGGTTGCCCCACAGGCTGAGAAATTCTGCCTCTCCTGGTGATTTCCAGCTTGGAAATTTGCAAGGAAAGGCAATTTTCAATGGGCTATGTTCTCTTATCTCTACAATGGGATAATCATGCTGTTGTTTGCACATGGCAGTTAGAAAGCTTAATTAGTATTTGCAGAGGGCTCTCCAAATGAGAAATGCTCCCTGCATCCTTACTGCAATGCTTGTATGAGGATTTATTGTACAGAATCAGCACTTAGCACCCGTGGGGGAACACCAGGTGTCTTCTGAAGCAGAAGCTACAAGGTGAAGTAAAGTAAATCAAATACATAGCTGTTGCATTGTTTTATGTGCAAACATTTTATGTGAGGATGAATACAGAGACTAAAACAAGGCTTTCTGCTAACTGTCCTATTTTTACTGTGTGCTGAACAAGGTTTTCAGTGTGTTAAGGGTGTCAAAAGATAACCATGTTCCTCTTGCCATTGGAACTAAGTATTGTAGCTTGTTCAGGGTAGGCCATTATCATCATTTATGGTCATAATACTCTGTCAAGATGAACTTGTTTGGATTTAAACTGCTGGCCTGGACATAACTTGTTCCAATTGTCCTTGGAATCATTGCTTGATGCTTTCATTTCTGTTTCTCTGTTTAAATAGTTGAATTTGCTCCTCGTACTGCATGTACACACTACAGAGAAGCAATCTAACATATGCTGTTGCTGCCTCATTATAGGTGCAATGCTATTGCTTGAAGTAGTATTGAAGTTATAGGTTTTCTTAGCCATTCATCAAGCAGAACAAATTCACTCCAACTACAGAACTAGCTGGATGCAGTAATTATCATAAATCCAGAAAGGAATATGAGAGTAAAGGGAAACGATATACCAATAAATTCTGTATATACCCTAGTTCAAATATGAACTTGCTTTCTCTTGGGAATCTTCAGAGCATCATGCAAGAACTGAGGATGGGTAGGTGCCCTTTATACCAGTTATGCTTTGAGTTACAATGCAGAGTAGAACCAGAATCTGATGGTAGTTTGTGTCTGGATTTCTATGTTGTTACCCTAATTCAGTAAGATTTTAAGTATGTATTATAGAATGCCAGACTGGTTTGGGTTCGAGGGACCTTAAAGCTCATCCACTTCCAGCCCCTGCCATAGGCAGGGACACCTTCTACTAGAGCAGCTTGCTCCAAGCCCCTTTGTCCAACCTGGCCTTGAACACTGCCAGGGATGGGGCAGCCACAGCTTCTCTGGGCACCCTGTGCCAGTGCCTCAGCACCCTCACAGGGTTCTTCCTTATATCCAACCTAAATCTCCTCTGTTTCAGTTTGAACCCATCACCCCTACAGTCCCTGAAGAGTCCTTCTCCAGCATCCTTGTAGCTCCCTTCAGGTACTGGAAGCTGCTCTGAGGTCTCCATGCAGCTTCTCTTCTCCAGGCTGAACAGCCCCAGCTTTCTCAGCCCGTCTTCATATGGGAGGTGCCCCAGCCCCTGATCATCCTTGTGGCCTCCTTTGGGCTTGCTCCAATAGCTCCGTGTCTTTCTGATGTTGAGGACACCAGCACTGCACTCAGTGTTGCAAGTGAGGTCTCATGAGAGCAGAGAGGCAGGATCACCTCCTTCAGTCTTCTGCTCACACTCCTTTTGGTGCAGCCCAGTGTATGTAGGTACTCTCTGTCCTTGTGTTGCTTCCCATAGGCCGACGTTCCAGTTTCAAGACAGGATCTGTTCTTTGTTGCAGGTGCACTTTGTCCCTGAGGGGGGAACAGTGGCGCAGATTGTGTACAGCGATGAGCAGGACCGTCCCTCGCAGCAAGTGGTCTACACGGCGGATGGCACCTCCTACACCTCTGTGGACACCTCTGAGCACACCTTGGTTTACATCCACCCCGTGGAAGCTACACAGGCATGTGTGGTTCTGAGCACACCCTGTTTTGGCACCTAGGAAACCATAAAGCAAGCTGGTTTGAGATGGAAGCTGGTTGCCAGCCAAGTGGTAGGACTGGGAAATAGCAGCCAGTTCCTCTTTATGCTTTTATCTGCCCGATGTTGAACAGGGACTTTGTGTTGTTCATTTGTCTGATGTGCAAATGTGGGAATCAAAGGATGTTGAAGCCATGAATTATGAAATGCTGATTATTTTGCTGAAGGTGGATGAGATTGTAATTAGCTCAAAGGTGTTTTCCAAAAGACATAATCTCTCCAGAAACTCTGCCTCTGTTGTATTGAGTACCAAGCTAAGAGCAATCTGTGTGTCTTCTGGAAGAGTCCTTGTTTTGCATAGTACAGTTCTCATAATTGACAGTTACAATGACAGTTATGTCTTTTTGCAGAGGATCTTGGTGTATTCAGTCTCATTTTCTAGAATTAGCTTCAGGGATATTGTTCATTTTATAGACTTATAATCTTTTTCCTCTTCATAATTGTATCAAATAGCTGTTATTCTCTACCAGCACGTGTTTATAGGGGGTTAATATAGTACCTCTGTGCACAGATAACACAAGAGAAACAGGCATGCTTTGTCAAGCATGTTTTATAATGACTTAGCTGACATTATTATTAGCAATGCTACAGAGTTCATGTACTTTACGCCCACAGCAACACTGGCATAGCCTTGTGTGCTGTGGTCTTACTCTTGCACAGTTCTTAGTTGTTCCATTAAAACAAAGAGGTGTAGTATTAAGACATTATCATGCAACTGAGATGAAATTCTCAAAGCCCTAATGGAATTGGTGTTATGCCATGCTTTATTTGGTTGGAGCCAGACTGCCACCAGCTCAGATATTTCAAATTTTAGTGAAGTTAGCAAGGCTGACTTCTGTCATTACTTAGTTTTCATGTAAGTCTTGCTTTTCCAAGGGGGAAGCTCTCCCATCAGGGCTGTTCTTGTAAGAATATTTGAGCTGACATGCCTTCTGTAAAATGAAAGAGCCAACATCCTCGCTTGGTAATTCCTCACAAGAAGGCATGCAGAAGTCTTGTGAATTTGCAGGAGATAAATCTAAGGGTTATCTTCTGTCCTGCCCTCAAGTATTATGTAGTTTTCATGCAGCTATTGAATTTCATCTTGTAGACTTTATCAAATCAACAACTGACAAAGTGATTTCTGTATTAAAAAGAGAAGAAAAACTCCCATGAGGCACTCCAATATATAGGTGAAAAGTGCCACTTCAGTATGGTATCATGTTTTAAACTGCCTAAGTTTAGTTGAATTTCTATGCACTTGGGTAAGTTGAACTAATCTGTTGTGCTAACAGACACATTAGCAGAGGGTGAAGTGTGGATGATTTCTGGGTGGCAGGGTAGTTGTGGTGTGAGTTGAGAGTGGGCAGCCCTCAGGCTGGTTTGATAAGCCTTTTTCACTTTGTCTAGACTCTGTTTACAGATCCCTCCCAAGTGGCTTATGTCCAACAGGATGCTACCACCCAGCAGGTAAGGAAGAGACATGAATTTTCTTGGTCCTGAGCTGTTAAGGAGACTGTTGCTGAAGGTGGAGAGATGTTGCTGTGGCGCTAGAGCTTAATATAAGCTAGCTCTGACCTTGTCAAATTGTGTGCTGTCATCTCAACATGAAGGGCAAAAAGCTTATGATAACAAGCTGCTGTGCATGAATGACAAAAGAGAGTTTGAGTTTGCTCTTCTTAATTCATGTTAAACAAAAATACTTATTTACTGCCCCAGATAGATTGTGAAATCTTTCACCAGTGTCCCTTTAAGCCAGCAAGCTGATGTGGCTGATTTATTTTAGTGTGTCCTTCTGGAAAGACCAGCTTTGCAGCTGGCCTCATCCAGATTCTCATCCAAATGCCTTTTAAATCCAGAAGAGGCTCTCAAGGAATAGCAACTTTGGATCCAATTCTACATTTACTAGAAACTTCCCAGGAAATTAAGTGCAATGCTTGCAGAAGTTTGCTACTGGCTCCCTTTTCTTCCCAGGGCATCCCAGGTTTGAGGCATGTGCTGGTGTAAAGGGGACTAGGGCCAGAATGAAACTGGAACCTGTGTTTCCTTTCTCATCCATCACAATGGGAAGGTTTTATTGTTAACTTTTACTAGGATCTTTAGGGACTGTGTTGTGGTAATCAGGTGGAGGTGCTTTCAATTCTAGACCTCTAGTTCCAATTCCCTGCTTGTCACAGAGACTTAAAACCCTTACTGCTTGCTGAGTCTTTAATGGCACATGTGAATGGATGTGTTAGATCTGAATCATGACTAAAGCTATAGTTTAAGTACATCTTTATTGACAGACTTGGGGCAGAGTGAAGGGTTGAATGTGCACTGAAAGCCAATTTTCTTGCTAGAGAAAGACCTTTTAAATCATTGAGGAGATGAGTGACCCGGCAAAGGTGTTACCCATTTTCTTCCAGTTCTCTGGAGGAATCTGGAATGTATTTTGCCACATCACCTTCCTTGCATGAAGAAGCCAGAAAATCCTATTGAATTGTCTCAAAGCTCATTGAACAAATACAGGATCTAATTAAAAGTAGACATTATTTCTACGTGCAGTGTGAGTGACACCGAGGAGATGTGCTTTTAGTATCCTGTGTGGAGTATCAAGGGCATGAGCACTTGTCTGTGTGTCCTCAGCCCCTCCTCCCTTTTGATGCTGTCTGATGGCAGCCCCAGCAGAGCTATTCATTGCTTGCAAGCAGTTGGTCCCTCATGGTGGCAGCTCCTGCCTTCGCAGATGTTTTAACATCAGCATTTCATGTGGGACATCCCTGCACTAACAACAGGTTGAAATAGGAATTAAAACTCCACTTATCTTTCAAAAGAAACTTCATCTTGAAAAGAAACTGGGAGGTTTTAAATCTAATGCCTATATTTCCTGCACTGATGGAAGTAGAAGTCAGAATATGTTTGAAGTGTGATGAGTAGTAGGAAATCCTAACAGGAGGTACAGACACAAGCACCTCTCGTTTCTGGAGGTGCCATTGAATACTGATGCTTTTCCTGTTGCCACTTGGCCTCAGAGATGGCAGCACCAGGCAGCTTGGTTCAGCTTTCCTTTTTGCTACCTGAAGTCTTTTTCTTGTAGTCTTTATACTGTTTCATGAATTACTCTAAACAAAACAGCAAGATTTGAAGTTTTAAGGCTGTCTGCTTGTGTTGTAGATGTCTTGTCTGCTCCTTCACTGTTGGCACAACTTGTGTTCTCACTTTTATCTGTATTTGTTAAACACTCTGTGCAGAGGCTTTAATTTTAGCATAAAAGCTGCTTAATAGTCAGAGGCACAAACCAGAAGCCACATGATGTCAGTCGTAGAGAAGGATGAGAAATCATGCGAGATAATGGTGCAAATTCCTGTGTAGATAAGCAGGAAACAAAAGTCAGCAAAGGTGATTCTTAGGATCTTAATTTTGCTTTGTTTTATAGCAGAATGAATGGGAATGCTGGGGGAATATGCATTATTTTTGTGTAGTAACAAAATTGAGGATGGAAACAACCAAAAATGTGCAGTGTGACCAGATAATGCAAGGAACAGGATCATTGTTGGGTGCTTGATCTTCCAATGGGGTCAATAGACCATCTTGGTTTTGGAATGGATCTTGTTTGCTAGAGAAAAAGAAAGGTGCAAAGAGGAGATGCTGCTTTTTCCTTCTTTACCTTTTCCCTTAAAAAAAAAGAAGGTAAATTTAGACATAGAAGAGAAAAAGACCTCAAATCCCTGGTTTTACCAAGAGCTAAAGAGCTTCTTACTTCTTTTCTTAGTGCAGTTTGAACCCAGGCTGAGTAGGACCTTAATCTAAAGCCAAAAGTGGGAGATGGGCAATTCAGAAGTTGCAGAATCTAGAGTGAGTTCTGAAGCTTTTCCCTTTGTCCCCAGATCTGCAGGTTTTGTCCAAGTCCATCATCTCTACTTACTAAAGAAAACCATGACAATGCTGCAGTTTTTGACCTAGCGTAGGACTCCAGGGAGCTTTGCATGCAGGGCATGATGGAAATGCTGCAGTGCTAAACTGAGTGCCTATGATTTTAGGTAACTGTGCTCTTGCCTGCTGCTGCTCAGAGCATGAATCCCACCAACCTGTCCGTGCTCGGCAGCGTTGCTGAATCCCCCCAGCAAATGGCTCTGGAGCAGGGTCCTCAAGCAGATAGAGTAAGTTGCCAGGCACCCTTTTCTTCTCAATGTACACCAATGTCATTGCTCCATTGTCTCAGGTGATGGAACGTGTCTGTGACTCGGGAGGAGATGGGAGAAAGCTGGAGCACAAATTGGTGCTGTCTTTCAGCATGTGTGTTCAGTTTCTGCAGGAGAGCAGCCTTCCAGTATCTGAAGGGGGCTACAAGGATGCTGGAGAGGGACTCTTCATCAGAGACTGTAGCGATAGGACAAGGGGTGATGGGTTCAAACTGAAACAGGGCAAGTTCAGGTTAGGTACAAGGAGAAGTTTTTCCCTGTGAGGGTGCTGAGGCGCTGGCACAGGGTGCCCAGAGAAGCTGTGGCTGCCCCATCCCTGGCAGTGTTCAAGGCCTAGGGGCTTGGAGAAAGCTGCTCTAGTGGAAGGTGCCCCTACCTGTGGCAGGGGTTGGAACTGGATGAGCCTTAAGGTCTCTCCAAGCCAAACCAGTCTGGGATTCTATGTATTTAATATACATAGAAACCTGTTCTACAGATTGTTCTGCCTTGGGCAGCCTCCTTAAAATACTCTTCTCAGCTTTGAAAGCCAAGTTAACAGAAGGTGTAATGCTGACTGTCACACAGGACCAACAACCATCAGGTCTCTTTGCCAGTCTTTGAGACAGCTTTACTGTATGTAGTATTTCTTGTTCTGTACCTGAGGCGCCTGTGTGGGTGATAGAACATTCTGTGCAGTGCACTTCAATTAGTTTTGTCTTTTTTTGTAGGGAAAGAAAGGGATAAACTTTAAAATTAGTGAAATAATACAGTGCCCTCAACTGTCCACCATGTCCCAAAGTTTATATTTAGACTCTGTATCTCATCCCTTATGATCTCTACATGTGTGCTCTGGGGATTTGATTTTGTTTGATTGGATGATGGAAAAGATCATGTGCTGAAGTGCAGGATTCTCACTTGTACAAAAGAAGTTAAAATACAGCTTTAGGCTCTAAATAATTGCCGCAGAGCCTGGACTTGTTTTCAAATCTTGTGTAAGGGTCCAGAAATTACTTGATTTCAGTTTCTTCTCCTGAGTCATCAGTTCTTGACAGGGTAGAAGCAGGTAGTGAGTGACCCAGAGCTGTCCTGAGTGATGCTGTGGGTAGCAGCGATGCAAAACATCCCTCAGCAATCATTTATCATGTCACTTCACTTTCCCTTGTCCTTCTTTCCATTATCGAAGGAAGCAGAAAGGGTTAAACTAGCAAGAACCTTCATTGCTTGTCTCTGTAAGAGAGATTTTCTTCCTGAATCAGTTGTGATAGTTTGTGAATTCTCTCCTCCAGGCATCCTTACCGGTGCATAACCAAGTGTTACCTCCTATGGAGGCAGTGGATGGTTCTGACCCTTTAGCACCTCTGCAGAATCAAATGGGAAGGATGGAAACGAAAGAGGAAGATGATGAGGATGAAGATGAGGATGAAGAGGGGGAAGACACTGACATGGATGAATGGGATCCAGATCCACCTCGACCCTTTGATCCCAACGATTTGTGTAAGCATTGGAAGTATTGTGTAGTGTGTTAGTTGCCCTCCTCTTATTTCTTTTTCCTCTGTCTAGTAAAAAACATTCAGATTTTAGCAGTAATAAGCAAATTCCTTGATACCCAGAGATGTAGACTCGTATTGGGCTGCTTTACTGGGAAAACAAGGTTCTGTCTCAAGTGGAACCTCTGAGCTGCTTTATTTTTCCTTTTGGAGGCAGCTGTGCTCTCTAATGCTTTAAAATGTAGACAGACTGTTGGAATACATGATCCCACAGCTGAGCTGAAGATGTTTAAAACAAGATGAGGCTGTGCCTTCTGAGCTGAGTGTCTGCCTGACAGTCGTGTCCTCTCTGACTTTGTGCTGTAGGGTGTGAAGAGTGTAATAATGCGCATCCTTCTGTGTGTCCAAAACACGGACCATTGCATCCAATCCCAAACAGGCCTGTGCTGACCAGGGCGAGAGCCAGCCTTCCCTTGGTGCTCTACATAGACAGGTTTTTGGGAGGTGTGTTCTCCAAAAGGAGGATCCCCAAACGCACACAGTTTGGACCTGTGGAAGGACCCCTGGTTAGACAAACGGAACTCAAAGACTGCTATATCCATTTGAAGGTAAGGCCATGTGTGCACAAGAGGAGAAGAGGGATCAGTTTGTGCTTAAGCTTTGATTAGCATGTATTTGTCATTCTGCCTTGATGAGTTACATCACTAGAGATGTTGTTCTGATACTTCTATCTCTGAATGTGACTTGGAAATACCCAGACAGGCCTGCAATCTATTGTTATTCAGGGAGACACAATAATCATGGTGAATATTCTGGCAGTATGGTGTTACAATGTATAGGATGCGTAACATGGAATGCTGTGAATCATTTTCACATGGGGT
Organism: Psittacus erithacus; assembly: GCA_009867235.2. Classification (NCBI taxonomy): domain Eukaryota; kingdom Metazoa; phylum Chordata; class Aves; order Psittaciformes; family Psittacidae; genus Psittacus; species Psittacus erithacus. The sequence goes on along the minus strand of WYDI02008244.1, from coordinate 18,234 downwards.
GAAGCAGCATCTGGGCATAAAAATAGCCCCATCTGAGGATGTTTTGCAGCCATTCTTTTGTGTCATGCTGTAACTTAAGTTAAAAGTGCTTTTTATTCCCCTTTCCCTCCTCTCCCCCACAAAATGTAGGGGAGGGGAGAGATTTTTCACCCCTTCTTCATGCCAGGTTGTTGGAGTGAGGAGTAATGGATTTGGCTGACTTTTATCCATTTATTTACTGGTTTGATTGTGGGAATTGGCTCTTTATTTGCTAGAGGTGAAGTCTGCAGTCTTAGGAGTGCTGCTGTCTGATGGTCAGTGCCTGCCAAGCAAGTTGTGACCCCAGGCAGATCCAGTAACCCAGCCAAAATTGAGCTAGAGCAGCACTGCTTCCAGCTTGAGTCAGGAAAGCAAAGTAGTGGATCTGTCAGAAACATTGGACAGCTGATGCAATATAACCTGCTAAAGCTAGAGCCTTTCATGCCTCATTTACAGCCACATGTCAAGTACTGTGGCTCATGCTTTTAATGAATGATTCTTGCCCTTGAAAGCTGTAGAAGGGGCCATAGTGTCTCCCTAGCTAAATCTCTGCCTGTCTTTTAAGTGTTTTTCTAAATGCTGCCTGTTTCTGGATCCCTGTTAGCAGAGAGAGAGAAAGTCAGTGATGCCTTCATTGCTTTCCTAATGTAATAGTTGTATGGGCAACTCAAATTCTTCTGAACCTGCTGCCAGGCAGTTACAGCCACATGTAATTGGCTTTTGCTACAGGTTTCTCTTGAGAAGGGGGACAGAAAAGACAGAGATTTGCAAGAGGACCTGTGGTTTGAACTTTCTAGTGAGGCACTTTGTAACTGGATGATGTTTGTGCGTCCAGCTCAAAACCATTTGGAGCAGAACCTGGTTGCGTATCAGTATGGTCACCACATTTATTACACCACCATTAAAAACGTGGAGCCCAAGCAGGAACTCAAGGTATGGCATTCCTCATGGTTTGGGGCTCAATTTTCTACTGATGAAATTGAATCTTAAAGACTGCTGTTTAATAAGTCCATTTCCAAGTGCCAGAAATGGTTCTGTCCATAGTTTTAGGGCTTTTTTCTCTCATCAAGCACATGAATCAAACATCACTGAGGTCAGTGAGTAGTTAGCCAGTGGCTTGTGGGTTTGACGTGAGCTTTGGCTCAGGTACAAAATGTGGAAGTCTGAGATCAGTATGTAAATGATTGGTTTGTCACTCTCATGCTTTTACACTGCAACTGTTTTGCTGATGCAGTCTAATTTTATTGCAGCAGTCTTATTCTTTTGAGTTCTGGATGCCCTTTCCAGTTAGCCCTGGGTGCCCTTGACTTGTTTTCTGGTGCCTTAAGTGACTGTGGTCTCTTGCTTTCCCTGGAGCTCTGGAAGCTTTGCATGTGGAAAATGATAAAGGATATTGTGACTTCCCTGTGAGTTACTTTCTGTTCCCTCTACAGTGTGTTACTTTGAGTTCCAAGCAATGTGGCTGGCTCAGATGACCTTCATCTTTGACATCATGTGGGGATCTGGGGGTAACCGAAACACTTTGGTATCAGGAAATGACTTTTTCTTCCTCAAGTCTTTTCTGGCACATTATTGTCAACAATTTAACAAAACCCTGGATTTTAACCAGGGCAAAAGCCTCCTTACACACTTCTTGTTCTTAAGAGTAAGGTTCCTTTTGGTTTCTGATATCAGTCCTTAATTGGTTTAAGATGAATCACTAGAAACCTTGTTTATCCATTTGAAGTGCATCCAAACATCATTTGCTCAAGTTTTTAAATCAATTGGAAATCAGACTTTAATGAAATGTGCACAGACCTGCATGCAGCAGCAGCATTTTTCTTCCTTTATGTGTAAGTAGTGTCTATTGGGGTAAAATTGGTTTGAGGATTGAAAGTGAATGATCCAGGCTCTGTAATGTGTTCTCCTCCCCACGTAGGGCAATAATTTATGTCCAAAGACGAGGAGGACTAGTTAAAGTTGAGAACTTGTGTATTGCATGACAGGTCTAGGAGCTCCAAGGCTTTCTTCTTATCCAGCTAGTGAGATTCCTGCCAAGTAACACACAGCTTTAAGGGAGTTAGAAATGCCACTGACTGCTGCTATGTGGCCTACTACAAGTTTAAACTTGCCTAGATTTTTCATGCTGAGAATCTATTCATGCCTTCTAGCAGGAATCTCTTCTGAAACAGGACCTTTTTAATCAAACAGTAAGATAAAATGACAAATGGTGCAAGAATTCTCAGCTGAAAGTGAACATCTGATTTTTAGGCTGTAATACAGCTTGTCTCTCTGGCTCTCCTTGCTGAAAGCTTCCTAAATCCCTCGTATAGTGAAGGTGGGTCCATCCTGCTGCAGCCTGGCAGATCTTTTGCTCCAATCCTTCAGAAGTTCAGGCACATTTGAAGTGAGTCTCTGTGGATGGTGCTGCCTGGTTTTGATGGAGAGAAAGCAGGAAAGAAATGGACATTATTTTCTTATTACTCTTGCTCCACCAAGGAACAGCACTTGGGTGACACCCATCCTTTTCAATCACACACTTGGGTCTGAAGAGATTAATCTTACCTCCTTTAGATCTTCTCGTAGCCATGTGTGAGATGAACATTCATATTAGGAGGCTGTACCTTAAAATTAAATGGATATGCCTTCTGAGCAAAGCTCTTTTATTCCTCAGCGGGGGCACATGGATCTCAACAGGCTTTATTACTGAGGATGAAAGGAGCAATAAGAGTTAGTGGTTGAGGCAAGTGAAGTAAATGCGTTGCTTAAAACCCACTTTCAAATGGATTCCCTCTAGTTCTGGTTCCATCTGAATATTGTTGTCTTCTCTTCCTGCTGCAGGTGTGGTATGCTGCCTCTTATGCAGAGTTTGTGAACCAGAAGATCCATGACATATCTGAGGAGGAAAGGAAGGGTAACTTGGGCTCTTCTCTTGGGTTTTGTTGTGTGACAGTGTTTGGGTATTGTACTTCTCTGTTTCAAGTATACAGCTTGTCTAGTGCTCCCAAGTTTCTGCTAGGTTAAGAGAAGTTAAACCAGATCTTGGTTGTGCTATTGGGGCTTATTTCTACTAACTCTTCTCATGTTATTACTATAATAACTTACCCTTTTGCCTCAGTTTCTGGGAAGCATCAGGTTGCTGTTGGAAAGAGCCATGTTTCTGTGCTTGGTGCTTAATGTTGAGTCTCTCATAAACTGATGTGCTGCTGCTTTAGATTGAGAGCTTCTCTTGACCTCCCTATACTTATGCTAGAGATCCAATTCTGTAGGTGCTTTCCATGCAAAGGTAAATTCCAGATCTCCCTGAATTTTAAGTGGTGTTTATAGTCCATGTGAACTGTCCCCAGTGACCTTTTTATCTTCCTATGATGAGCTGTGGTCGTGCCACAGTGCAGAGGGGATAAAAGCAAAGCTAAAGGGACCAGTTCTGTGGATACTGCAGTTTGTCTAACTTTCATGGGAGAAGTATGGCTTAGGGAGAAAAGAAACTCCAACGAAACAAATGAAGCATGTCATTGGTGGTGACTGAAATGCTGTTCCTGACCTTTCCCTTTGAACGCAGTTCTCAGAGAGCAAGAGAAGAACTGGCCCTGTTATGAATGCAATCGGCGCTTCATGAGCTCAGAGCAGCTCCAGCAGCACCTCAACTCCCATGATGAGAAGCTGGACTTCTTCAGCAGGTACTGAAAGCTTTGCCTCTGTATCACTCTGGTGTGTCCCCAAACTGGCAGAAAGCAGGGGTGTTGTTCTAGAGATTTTGCTGCCCAACCTGGGTGCCTGTGGGAGAACAGCTCAGCACCAGAAGGTAAGAACATGGCACCAGGAAGCTAATTGCTGTAAGAGACTTTGCAATAGAAGCAGCTTAAGGGAAATAAACACTCCCTTGAAACTGGTGACATGATTTTGGTTTGCTTTTGGGTTGTTTTGGCAGTGACTTAAAAAGCTGCAGTATTTCAGTACAATATTGAAATACATATGCTTCTTGGATGTGTGCAGCTACAGAGCTTGGAGAACAAGGCTTGTAGCGCTTTGCCTCCTCATGGAGCTGGCAAGATAGTTTATCCTGACCTATTAAAAGCTGCATCTACAAACATCCATCGGAGGACAGTAGATACTGGTGCCTTCCTTTTCCTGAAAATTAGCAAGTGGTTTTATTTTGGGTTGGTTTGGTTTTTGTTTGACATAGAAAATAGTTCCCTTTCATTTGCTGCCTGACATCAATGGCAGCATGCCTTTTTGGGGAAGGCATGTTACAGCTTCAGGTTTTAAATCGGTTTCCTTATATTCCATCTAGCTGAATATGCTTTCCAGCACACTGGAAGTAGGAGAGTTGCCACGGCACAGGACTTGCTAGAAGCCAGTAGTCCTTTTGGTCACACAATGAATGAAATCAGTTGTAATATGTTCTGGTTACTGAGTTGAATGATGCTGAGAGAGAATGTGTACAATGAGTGGAGACTCCAAATCCAACTGGTTTTGTCTCTAACATGGAGTTCTATGTGTTCTGCAGAGCCAGAGGCCGAGGTCGTGGCCGAGGGAAGAGGAGGTTTGGACCAGGCAGGCGCCCCGGGCGCCCTCCCAAATTCATGCGTATGGAAGTAACCAGTGAAAATGGGGAGAAGTGTGAAGAAGGGACACAGGTATATTTTGGGGGATGGAAAAGAGGAAAAAATCATCACATAGGATGTAAACTTGGGGGTATCAGTGCAAACTGGGGGTGTGCTTGGGACTTACCCCCAAGTAATTCTAGCTTTTTTAGCTGTGATTTTCTGCTTCCCTTCTATAAGAACTGTAAAATCACTCACATTTCTGAAGGTGCAACTTTCAGCACTGAGCACGTAGCACTGAGGTGAGTTATTGCAGCAATTGAGCAGCATCACAAAAGTAACTTAGGCAGTAAAAGTGTAATAGGAATTTAGGTTTGTATTAGTCCTTTCTGGAATGTGAGGTCGGAGCCTGCTTTTACAGCTGTTGCTGGTAGAATTTAATCAGTTTGAGCTATGATTCTTCACGATGTTTGAATATTAACAAAAGAGCCTGCTGCAGGCATGCTTCCTGCAAGGATTTCCTTTGCTTGTGGCTGTTGGTTTTGTTCTGTAGGGACCTAGTATGATGCATTTAAGTCAAATGCTCAGTTCTTGCTGACCATGCTTAGGTTACCACCAAGAGCTTTGCTGAAAGGTGTCAGGAGGGCTCAGTGGCTCTGTTTTATGACTCAGCTGAAAGCTGCTATCTGAGAGGTAATTTTCCTCTGGCATCTTACTGGTTCATGGTTCAGTGCTGACTCAGAGGGAGGAATATCTACATTGCCTGTGAATGCCTGCCACTCATCTGCTAAGGTTGCAGCATTGCCCTAAATGCTGCATTACGTGCAGGCAGTTGGGAGATCACCCTCTCTGCAATCTGACATGACACAAGCCAGCTCCAGTTAGACGAGTAAGCATAATGCTGTTCCCAGACTCTTAACTACAGAGACACAGGGTGCAGTCCTATGCTAATGTGTCTGAATGGCCTCTGGACCAGCAGTGCCTCATGCCCTGCCAGCTTGGAGCCTGGCCCGGTGCTCGTATGTGTCTGAACACTCCAGTGGGGCTACGGTTGTATCCCAAGCCCTGGGAGGTTGGTCTGTCTCCCTAAGGACTGGGCACAAGTTCATCTGCTGGGCAGCTTGAGACTCGGGATGCTGTGAGCATGGTTTAGGGCCAGTAACTGCGGGAACTTGCCCCCTAGAGCAGGACTGGACATTTGACTGGTGTATTGCTCTAAGTGTCTCATAGCTGGTAAGCATTTGTGGTTAACAACAGCTCTACTCCTTCTAGCACATCCCTGTTTTTCTTCGCCCGCATCTGTGTTGGTGATATGATATACTTCTAGTGCTCCTTCTCCCGGCTTGGGCTTTTAATTTGCCTTAGTTTGCATTAAGTGCTGTCAAGTAAGGATCTGTGTTGGGTTATTTTTCTTGTAATACAAGAGAATTCCATCCCAGAAGAGTTACTGGAACTTCTACAAAAAGAATGTAGGTTTTTTTGGCATATGCTTCCTGCTCCCAACACCCTCCCTTTTCTTTTATGCTAATGTGAAAGAGGAGGCAAACTGCTTTGTGTGATAAATATAAATGATGCACGCAGCTGGGTAGATGAGAGTGTGCAGAGCTTGGAAACTGGATGGCAAAAGGCACAGTGCACAGTATAATCAGCTCGTTTGTCACTCTCCAAAACTCCAGCTTGTTTGTTAGAAAGAAGACCGTGCATAACAATACATGATAATGTTTCAAAGTGACAACAATGAGACACAAATTCTCTGCTTCCCCTGGTCTCTGCTAGTGGTTTTGGTTGTTTTCTCATGGGTCATCTTATGTCACCTTTGGTTAAAGCAGTAGCAGTCATGAGTCATGAGCAGAAGAACTTCTTTGGCTATTAACAGCTGGGTTACTTTGATTGTCTGTGTCCAGTCAGACAATATGGTGGCCAAGATGTTGTCCTCAACATCAGAAGGACATGGAGCTGTTGGAGCAAGTCCAGAGGAGGCCATGAGGAATGTCAGGGGCTGGAGCACCTCCTGGATGCAGACAGGCTAAGAAAGCTGGGGCTGGTCAGCCTGGAGAAGAGAAGCTGCGTGGAGACCTCAGAGCAGCTTCCAGTATCTAAAGGGGCTACAAGGATGCAGGAGAGGGACTCTGCATCAGGAACTGTAGTGACAGAACAAGGGGTGATGGGTTCAAACTGAAACAGGGGAAGTTCAGGATGGATATAAGGAAGTTCTTCCCTGTGAGGGTGGTGAGGCACTGCCACAGTGAAGTGAAGAATGCTCCATCCCTGGCAGTGTTCAAGGCCAGGTTGAGCCTTGGGTGACAGGGTCTGGTGTGAGGCATCCCTGCCCATGGACAGGGGTTGGAACTGGATGATCTTAAGGTCCTTTCCGACCCAAGCCAGTCTATGATGAGAGTCAGTGCTGCTTCCCTGGCTCTCTGAATGTTGTTGCTGTAGGTGGAGGTGATGTGCTGAGAGCATCAGCGGAACACAGTAGGAACATGTTAGTGTAGAAACATTTTGTTTCTAGCTTGTGATGAGCATGTAGAAATCTTGCTGCCTGTTGAGTATTATCAAAGCCTCTTTCAGTGGGTGGGGGGAATAATCACTGGTTGTATGATTTGCGATTTCAGGACTTGCTGCATTTTTCCAGCAAGGGGCAGTTTGATGAGGCCGGACAAGCCACACTGAACGGGTTGGAGCAGCAGGAGCAGACTCCAGTGCCACCAGAGCCACAGTCTGCACTGGAGCAGCAGTCGGAAAACCACCCTCTACAAATACAGGCGCAGCACGATGAGAGCCCGGTGCCCACGCAGAGCACCATGACAGCAGATGACATGAGGCGAGCAAAGCGTATCAGGGTAAGCAAAGAGGACAGCAGATGACATCTCTCTCTCTCTCCATTTGCTGCCATGCAGAGAACACTGGACCTGCTTGCCAGGACCCAGCTGGTCTTTCTGCCACTGTTGTATCCATATCCAAACCCCAAATAAAGCATCTTGTTCCTTTCAGCCTCTTTGCACTGAGAGGAAGGCAAATTTCATGCAAAGAACTAGTATATCATGAGATGCTGTTGAGAACAGGTCACCAACTGGAGCCGATTCAATTCCAGCACAGGAATTCGTTCACAGAAACACAGTCCATCCAAGCTGGCAAGCAGAGTGCTTCAAACAGCCGGCTGAATCATGGTACTGTGGCACAGACTTGCTCACAGCACCATCTGTGTCCCTCACAACTCTTCCCATGCAAATAGTTGCCAAAAAGGAACCATGACCTCAGTTTAGATTCATTTAGGTGGTGATATTTAGTGAAAAAAGCCTTTCCTGGGGTCGAAAAACCTGCCTGTCTTTAAGCTAAAACCTGTGCTAGGAGATTTCTGTACTGACAGCAAACGCTTTCAGCCTGAGCTCTGTGTCAACTGGGTGAGCTGTTTTTCCTCTGCTGTGTGTGGGAGGGAAATGATTCAAGCAAATAATCCTTCAAACCATGTAAGTGTGAGATTGGCTTATTTAGCCTCCAATCTTTCTCTTTCTCTTCCATGTGTAAAATTTTGATTACAGAAGGAAGCAGCTGCAATTGGGGTTAAGAATCCATTTGAGGGGATGAGAAAGGATTGGAAAAAGAGGAACTTTTCCATACAGGAAGATGTTGAGGCAAATTTTGCTCTCAGTTTATAGCAGTATATATGAGACCAGTGGTGGTGTTACCCCATAAATGCAGTGGAATATCTTAAAGGAAGAATTTGGCTGAGGCACATTAAGACTGCAGAATTTGTAACCATATCAGATGTGCTCTCTGAATGACAAGTTTCTACCAGTCATTTGACTTTGGTATGTTAAAAGCTTGCGAGGTTTTTACTGAATGTATTGAAGGGTGGATAATGGAGCATGAAGACAGATGCTGAGTGTTTTGACAGTGAAGAGTGTGGGTATTTACTGCGTACAAGATGCCACAGCTTCCTCAGGAGAAGGGATTAGAAAGTGTTGCCTGTTTCCCTGAGCTTTTGAACCTAAGATATGAACTTGAGATCTTCTGGGCCAGTAAATGTGGGGAAAAAAGGGACAGGACTTCTAAAGTTAGTTCTTTTGTCTTGTGGCTTAGCTTTTGTTCCCTGGGAATTCATCACAAGTGGATAACAACTCAGAGGAGTGCAGTGGTGGTTTAGTCCTCGGTGACATGTTTCTATCTCCACATCTACCTAAGTTTCCCTACAGCAGAGTCCTGGAGATGTTTCAGGGCAGGGGCAGAATGGCAGATGGATGGTTGTGTAGCACCTTTCCGTATTGCATCAGGCTGTGAGCAATGAGAACTTGAGAGAAAAGGAAACTAGCAAGTGTAAAATAACAGCAAGCTCTAGCAGCCTGTGAGCACTCATTCAGTCCAATTATTCACAGCTCCTCCTTCCCATAACATGCACTTAAATATTGCCAACAAGCAAACATATGGGTTTAAGATGTGTATATATCATTTTCTTCCAAAGAACAGGTAGAAAGTCTTGACCTGGAGACCCATGTAGCTCTAGTTCTTCTTTATTACTCCTCTAGGATTTAATTCTCAAAACCAGTAATTCTTTGTGAACTGCTTCAACTTTTCTAAGCTTGGAGGCAGTGATGCTCAGAGTGCTTTCATTCCAGCTAGTGCCCCAGGGTTCTAATCCTGATAGGATCAGTTCACTTTCAGCCTCTGCTTTTAGAGTGGAGTCTCCTTGGAGATCAGACTGCCTTAAATCTGGTAGTGATGTCCTCAGTATTGAAAAGATACACCCACCCTTCAAGATACTCTTGTAGCAAATGAGAGGAAGGTTTTGGTCTGCAGCCAAAAGAAATACTTGTTTTTAATTCAGTTCTGGGCAGTGTCCAGAGTGTCAATGTGCTGACCCCAAACACCGGCAGGGATAGGGATGTGGTCTGGCAAGCACAAATAGTGTGCTGAAAGAAATGCAACCAGTTGTATAATAGAGTACAAACAGTAAGCTGAGGTTAAAAGAAGCCCCTACTCCTCAACTTTTTCACTCTTGTAACCCTTGCCCTGTTGTCATCCTGCCTTAATTATTCCCTTCTGCTAAAAGCATTTCATTTTCACCGTGGCTCTGCAGTCTGCATCACATCACTGTTAGTCAACTCTGAGAAAACACGAAGGGTCACAAAACACCCTCAAGATGATCCATGGGTTTTATCTTTGCCCTTTAACTCCCCTCAGGCATTTACTGCTACAGGGTAAACCTTGAAGATCTGCTTAGTGTTTCCTAAGGCAAGAACCTCAAAGGAGTTATGCCTAAGTAACGAGTAAACTCAAGCTACAAGAGCTGGCCCTCATGGTGGCCTACAGAAGTTGAAGGCTTCTGTTTTCAAGTCCATTGCATAACGTAACTATTTTTCTCTCCCTCTATGCTGCCTGCTCAGCTGGAGCTGCAGGTAGGTTTGGTTTGGGTTTTTTCTGTATCTAATGGAATGGTACATAACAACATCATCCTCCATGTTGTTTTGTCCAGCTTCTGTTTAGTGTTTCCTTATTGACCTCCACATTGTAAATTGTCACATTTGTTCTTCTTCAAGCAGCCAATGTCCAGAACTAAGTGTTAACTGAATAACAATTTGCATTCTTCTAGTTCTTTCCATATTAATTCATTGCAAGTTTAAGGTGAATATTACAGGCGTAAACTGTTGGATGAAATACTATAATAACCATCTTAGTTTGGGAGGATCTGTTTGTGCAGTTGTTTGCACTGGATCAATGTTATCAGGTGATGAGACAACACTTAGTTCTTTTTCTGTTCTTCGTCATAGCTGCTAGCTTATTTAACCTAAAAGCAGTAAAACATTTCACCCTTCTGAAGCCTCTGAGACAGCAATGGGACTATGTTGATTTACATGGTATAGAAATCTTACCAGTCAGATCCTGGTACCTTACCAGTGATCAAATAGCAAAGTATGGTAATAGTGGAGCTAAGGACTTGGAAGTGCATCTCTTCAACTGTTTGGCTTCTTAGCATATCCCTTTAGTTAGGAGGAAAACTACCTATTTCTGAGTCCAAGCAACACATGAATTTTCACTCAGTCTGTCTTTCTAACCCATGGTGTGACTTCCAGCAGATCCATCTATTTCCCATTGTCCTCTCTCCTCCCCTGGTAAAATGGAGAACGGAGATGATGACAATTCAGCAACCAAACCAGTTGCTGTCATCTTCCTCTTTCTGGAATGAAAGTATAGGTTTCCCTCTGCAGTTCAGATGGTGCAAAGGATCATTCAGGTTCACTAATATAATCTCAAGCACAGCGTTTCACAGTATTCCCAAGCTGTTCCTTCATTCCAGCAGACTTGCTCCTGACTTTACTTTCTTAGTGTCAGCTGTTGGCACACACTTAAGAGACACAGCACATGTCAGCCCAGACATTGTCACAAGAGGAGGAGAAAGGAAACAGGGAAATCTGTTTGCAGATTTCTGGCATGTATCTCTTGAAGTGTGTAACATTGAATGTGTTCAAGCACAGGTGCCAGGAATGTTCTGGTGCTATTTCTCTGAACTATCATCATGTAGGCTCTGTGTGTAACATCTGAAAAGGGAAGACAGCAGTAAAATATGAGGTATAGATCTTAGTTTGGAGAAGAGCAGATATTCCTTAGACTTCTTGCAGTGTGCTTTCAGTACACTATTGGTGATAGTGTGCTGTAGGTTTCATGCATGCAGAGGTAGGACGGACTTCCAACTTTGCAACATACAAATCCTTGTCCAATACTGAAATGCAGGTGCAGGCCACACTTACTTGTTTCTACAGGCAGCGTGTCCAGCAGCATCTGTTCCTCCAGCAGACAGTGCTGGTGTTGGGACTCTATAACATTCATCTGAAGGGGAGAAAAGGAAGAGATAACAATCTGGAAATGATACAGGAAAGGTAGACTTAAGGAAAGCACACAACAAAGCAAAGCAGGGGCTAAAAAGAGAAACTGTGTGCAGTAGGAGTGGAAAAAACCAGAGAAGAGCAGCCCAGAACATTAAACTTTAAAATGAATGTTCACACAAAGCCCATCATGCTCCATTCACCATATTCTTGCTGTTTCTTGCAATACCAAGGAAAGCAGTTTCAAGTTGGACTGTGTATAATCAACTGTCCTTTGAGTAGACAACAGAATCTATCAGAGCTCCTCTCGATTTAGCACTTTTGTTTGTCTTTCATCTCTCTTCTTCATTTTCAAGCTCTAGCATATGATGGGTGCTAAATGGCAAAGACAGGCAAATTGCTCACAAGTTCTTAGCCACTGCTGGTAAACCTGCCATTCTGCCCCTGCTGGAATGTTTTCAGAGTCTATTCTTTTTGAAGGTAACAGAAAGCTTTAGGCTAGCATCTCTTGAATGTATGTTCCACCAGAAGCTTTCCAAACAATGCTAAACCACTGCTGCACATCTCTGTGGCGATCTTGGGTGCAGACACTGATTTTTAGGGACCAAGTGTGTACTTCAGAGGGGACTTAGTTTTATTTTACAGGAAAATGCCATGCTAAAGACAAAAATGGGCAGAAAACAGGGACTAGAGAGGAAACTCCTGCCTTGTGTGCTCCTAATGGTGTGGAACTGCAGGTTTATCCCTTAAGTTCTGCTTGTCACAGCCTCCTCTTATGTGAAATGGGGACAGTATAACATGAAAGCATTTTGGTTTTGAAGTATATTTAATCTTGAAAATAGATGTGGAATCTATAGATAATAATAACAGGCTGTGTTTCCTGCAGAATGCAGCTCTTCAGCACCTCTTCATCCGGAAATCCTTTCGCCCCTTCAAATGCCTCCAGTGTGGGAAGGCCTTCAGGGAAAAGGACAAACTGGATCAGCACCTCCGCTTCCACGGGCGGGAAGGGAACTGCCCTTTGACTTGTGACATCTGCAACAAGGGCTTCATCAACAGTGGGGCTCTCGAGAGCCACATGAAGTTCCACATGGACCAGAAAACATACTCCTGCATCTTCTGTCCCGAGTCCTTTGACCGCCTGGATCTGCTCAAAGACCATGTGGCCATCCATGTCAACGATGGCTATTTCACCTGCCCTACCTGCAAGAAACGCTTCCCAGACTTTATCCAGGTGAGATGCCTTCCAGGTTGGAAGCGCTGCCTTCCAGGTCTCTTGCAAGCACTCTGTGAGCTTTGCAGTGCTGTTCTTGGGTCATGCTGCATGTAAGTTCATTCTCACAAGATAAAGGGGTCCACCTCAGTTGGAAATGAAAAAGGAAGCGTGACCAAGCAGTGCTAGGTGCTGTCTTGTGCCACTGAAGTGCTCTTTCTGCTGCATGGTCAGATGTAGTACTTCAGCCTGGCACTGCACTGCAGGAAGAGTGGTTCCTTATTCCCCAAAAATTCCTAAAACAGAGGTCCTGACTACTTTTGATCAGTGCAGATCTGTGGCACAAAAAGGAGTTGTCTTTCTGCGTGTGCTTAAATACCCCTTGTCTTTTGTCATTCAGACTCTGAAGCAAAACAAATGGTGGTATTAAGTCTTTAATCCCTTGACTGTGTCTGTCAGGATAGTTCACTTGAATCCTTACAGAAACACCAGAACAGATCAGGATATTCTGCTTCCTGACTTCTCCCTTGGCTTCAGGTGTGGAGCTTATTCTTCTTCCCTGCACTCTGCTTGGGAAAGAGGTTACACTGCAGTAGTGAGTAATGGAATGACTTCATGCAGTGTGCAGGGCCTTTGCAGAAGATGGTTAATAGAATTCCAGGATGCTATTTTGATGTTCAGGAAGTTAAAACTGAGTGGTGCCATGCACACATTTGTTATCCTTTCTACGGACAGAAAGGTTGAGAAATTTTCCTGGGCTGCCTGATTTAAATAGAAATCCAGTTTAAATCAATAGAAGCTGATAGACTATCCAATAGGTTAGAGAGGAAAGGATGCAGAAAAGTCATTTACTAACCTAACTCCATCCTGGCAAAACCCCTTTCTTTTCTGTAATGCTTGAACAAGGAAAAGGGATGATTCAGAACTGCTGTACTGCAGCCTAATGCCCCGTGAACTTTCCTGTGGAACTGATCAAGCCAGAAGGACATCCCATGGCTTTTTTTCCAGCAATTCAGGTCTATTTTGGAGATTAAACCTTATTTTTTCAGTGAATCATAAAGTCTGGTCACCACAGACTGCTGCCTACTTGAGTACTTTGAGGTGGAACAGATACCAAGTTGTTCCACTTCAGGTAAGTACTAGGAGACAGCAAAGATTTAATTAGGGATCCATATATTGAATAGCAGTTGGATTTGAAATGTCAAACCTCATTAGTTACTTTACTGGAGGTGGGAAAACCCAAAACACTGGATGGGTCAGGGACAGTCCCAAAATATGCCAAAGGAATTGCCATTCTCTCTGATGGAAAGGAATTGGTCCTTGTGTTTAGGTTTCATATAAATTAAGATAAGAAACCTCAGATAAACACCGTAACTCAAGGATGATGCAGTAAAACTGGTGCATGTCCGTCTTTGGCCACCTATGAAGTGTCCGACTGTACAATAGCTTCAAGAATCAGTCTTGAGGAAATGAAATTGTCCATCCAGAGGCATGATAAAAATGTTTTGGCTTTATGGAAACAATTGCCAAGGTATCAGCTGTTCCGATAAAGCACTTCATAAACCAGAGCAGATCAGAGAACTGTTAAAACCTTCTTCCTTCATGCTAAGAGTTCCCAAAACTGTTTTACCACATACTCCTCTCTTCTGAATGAATTCCACTTATTTCACTGCAGGTGAAGAAGCACGTCCGCAGCTTCCACTCAGAGAAGATCTACCAGTGTACAGAGTGTGACAAAGCCTTCTGCCGCCCTGACAAGCTGCGCCTCCACATGCTGCGCCATTCGGACCGCAAAGACTTCCTCTGCTCCACGTGTGGCAAGCAGTTCAAGGTAAAGGGAGTCCTCACTGGGTTATTCCTGACGCAGGTGGAGAAGGAACACCATTCTTTACCCTTCTCCAAGTAGATGAGTTCATGTTCTCCAAGGTGGATGAAATGAACGTGTAAATTGCATGTGCTGCTTTGTGTCACATGGGAGCGACAACACTGATTTCTGATGGACAAGGGGCAAGATTCAGCCTAGCATAAGTGTCTTACCTATCAAATCTTACTTCTATTAATACAGGAGCAAAGGACACTTCCATCTGCTCATGAAGAACTGGGTCATTATGCAGCCCCATTGCAGGTGCTTGGGTTGCATTGCTTAGTTTAGTTAAGAAAAGCTCTTGCTGATATTAGGAAACCTCTTGCTGAAACCAGGACAGTGGATTAATAATATTCCTGGCCAAGATGCCTGTGTCTGTGGCATCCATCTTGTCAGCAAAGTACACCCAGATACCTTTCCAGATCCCACCAGAACACATGGAGCAGACTGTAAGCCAGAATGACTGTGGTGGCAGCAGCCTGCTCCTTGTTGCTTGGTTTCTTATGGGATGCTGAGGGACTGGATGCTTTGGGCTGACGAAGCACTTTCTAGACAGTGTGTGTGTCTCCAGAAAGGCTGGATTGCATCTGGGCAGTAGGTTCAGTACTGTGGTAGGATGTTAGGTCCTCAGGCAAGAGCGTTATTAGATGCAGGTTTGCAGCCATACTCAGTTAAGCACTAATATATTAGATAAATTCAAAGAAAAGCCAGAGTGGAGGCTGCTAAATTATCATTAGTTTGGCTCCTGTTTTTGTGGCTGAACAGCCTCAGCTTGGCTTGAAGGCTAAACCTGGACCCAGATGGGTTCCTGCGGGGACAACACTGGGAATGCAGCTAACTAGTGGCACCGGAGAGGGCCCAAGAGATATATCTGAGCAACTTGCATTGTGGCTTTTGTAACAGGCAGTAGCAGTGCTGATGCTTTCCTCCCTGATTGCTCTTTCCCAGAGGAAGGACAAACTGCGAGAGCACATGCAGAGGATGCACAACCCAGAGAGGGAGGCCAAGAAAGCGGATCGGATCAGCCGCTCCAAGACCTTCAAGCCTCGGATCGCTTCCACTGACTACGAGAGCTTCATGTTCAAGTGCAGACTCTGCATGATGGGCTTCCGTCGCAGGGGCATGTTGGTGAGTGCTCCAGCTTCCCTTCCAACTTCTCTGTTTTGACGCATAGTTAAGGAATGAAGATGGAATTTCAGTGGTTGGAACATAAGGATGCTGTGAAACTGGGTGAACTTCATAGCTAAGATACATCTTGTTTTAAAGCTGTGTGTCTTAATGTGTGCCTTTGTTGTATGCTTGGTTGTCACTATCCCATTTCAACACTAAGTAATGCTAGCTGATGTGTACTAAATAGAATATGAGATGAATATATCACCTGGTTCAGCTGTACTGCCTCAGTTTTCCTGACTGTCTTGCTATTTTTTGCTTCTTCCCCTTCTTGAGGAGCCTCTCCTGGCCATGCCCTCTAACTGCCACTGTGTAAAGGGTGTTATGCAGCAGGAGAGCTTATTTGCAAGTATTTTGCGAGGGTTGTGATTTCGGCTAGCAAAGGCCTGCTTGGGTAGAGACCTTTTATATTACCTCTGCTGCAAGAGTTCTGGCAAGCTGGTCTACCCCTTCCCATCTTAATTGATTAGAGAAACTATGAATGAGACCTAGCAAGACCTTCAGCAGCTGACTGAATGCACAAGAACCCTTGCAGCAGCAAATGCTTCTGTGCTGCTGGCTACCGTCACTACAGTTTTGGTCTGGCTGTTGTCCATGTTGAGGAGAAGCAGCAATTCCTCAGCTTCCAGCTGTAATACTCTCTTTTTCTCTGTGCCTCTTCCTTCTAAGGTGAATCATTTATCAAAGAGACATCCAGACATGAAAATAGAAGAGGTGCCAGAGCTCACGTTGCCCATCATCAAACCCAACAGAGATTACTTCTGTCAGTACTGTGATAAGGTATGTAAAGAAGACATCCACTCAGTCCTAGACGTGTATGCAACCGATTTGTCTCTGCATAGAAACATCTGGCAGGGTTTGGAGTTTGCTTTTTGGGGTGCTTGCCAGCAACATTCCTGCACTACCGTCCAAACAAATGAATTAAGATGAAATGCACTTAGGCCAAGGCAGCTGAATGCTAATTGAAAACTGCAGTTCTTTCCCGTCTTTGGAGTTGGAAAACTTAATACCATGAGCCAGCAAGCAGTCACTCCCCCTTAGACCTGCTTAACTTTTTGCAACCCAGGACTAAGTAGTAAATCTGTCTGTTAATTACTGAACACTCATTCCTTTTGGTTTCTATCTCAGTTCTAAAAGTGAGCCTCTGACCCCTTTTATTTTAAGCTGCTTAGTCACATGCCAGTCATTCCCAGTGTTCTGTGGAGCCTGAAGCTGCTCCTGCACTGCTTTTGGGTTCCTGTTCTTATTCCCTGGCCTTTGCTTTTTATGCATGTGGGCCTTTATTTACCAGCAAGCGTATTTTGACCATCATCATTCTTTCATGATGCCTCCATCCTTTTGTTTAAAGGGAAATGAAACCCAGATAGTTTTAAGTAATATTCTAGAATATTCATTTGTTAATGGGCCTAAAAAGAGTATGTTGATCACTGAAGGCTGTTCAAACAGTGTGATGCTTGGTGTGAGAACGGAGGCATCAACCCTCATGACAAACTAACATTGGACAAATTACAGCCTTGGTGATCAGTGGCGTCTCTGACATTTGACCTTCAGGTATGGGGCAAAAAGGGTTTTCCTCTTTGATGTCCTGCTTTGATGTTTTGTTGAGGCATATGACGTAGCCTCAAATGGCTTCTGCATGCTACACAAGAAAGAGTTGCTTCTACAGGTTGATTAAACACTGGAAGGTGTATGTATATTCCTGCATTATGTTATAATTGTTTGGGGCTTGAACTAAATTGTAGTGTCTAAAGTGACGTGCAGACCTTCCAGATAAAGAAAACAGGTAGTTGTTTTCTCTACAGACACCAGGGTTGCACCATTTTCACTCCAGATCTTTACCCTGCAGGTGTACAAGAGTGCCAGTAAGCGCAAAGCACACATCCTGAAGAATCATCCTGGTGCTGAGCTACCTCCAAGCATCCGGAAGCTGCGTCCTGCAGGCCCAGGAGAGCCGGATCCCATGCTGAGCACCCACACCCAGCTCACAGGCACCATTGCCACCCCTCCAGTCTGCTGTCCTCACTGTTCCAAGCAGTACAGCAGCAAGGTATGAGGGTTGTTACATAGCTGAGTGTAAAAATCAGCTCTTTCACTGTGGTATCTGTCAGTCCACAAGCAAAGCTCTTTCATTCTGAGTCAGTGTTGGTTTCATGCTGCCTGCTGACAACGCAGGCACAGCCTGGTTGTTTTACGGCAAAATAATTCCCTAAATAGAGGGAATGAACTGGAAAGAACACATGGTAATGTTATCAGAGTGCAGTTACAAACAGAAAGGCTTGGAAATTCCTCACTGACAGTTACAAAGGAGAGGAGTAGGGGAACAAAATGCAGAAAAGGTGACCTCTGGACAAGGTCCCAGAAATATTTGGCTGTATAAAGCTTATAGGCTGTGGTATTTGCAGCAACATTTCAGCATCAGATAGCTTTAATGACCAACAACTCCTGTGAGACTCAGGGAGTATTGCTTTCAGCTCTGGGGCGCCCAGCACAAGAGGAACATGGAGCTGTTGGAGCAAGTCCAAAGGAGGCCATGGAGATGCTGCGGGGGCTGGAGCAGCTCTGCTCTGGAGCCAGGCTGAGAGAGCTGGGCTGGGGCAGCCTGGAGAAGAGAAGGCTCCTGAA
>WYDI02008243.1:0-40399 GCA_009867235.2 Psittacus erithacus | reverse complement strand
TATAAGGAAGAAGTTCTTTACTGTAAGGGTGGTGAGGCACTGGAATGGGTTGCCCAGGGAAGTTGTGAATGCTCCATGCCTAGTGGTGTTCAAGGCCAGGTTGGACAGAGCCTTGGTTGGCATGGTTTAGTGTGAGGGGGGGGTGTAACTGAATGATCTTAAGGTCCTTTCCAATCCTAACTATTCTATGATTCTATGACTACTTACTCTCAAAAATGTTATCAGGGAATGGTTCTTACTGGAGTTACTCCCAAAAGTCAGTAAAAACAAAGCAATATTATGTTTAGTCAGATCAAAGATCTATGCAATTCAGCAGTCTGTGTTCAATAATAACAGAAAGCTGCAAAGTAAGTACAGGTAAAGCATATATGGTATTTTCCCTTAATATTTTCCCATTGTATAATTCATTCCCCAAATTATTACTTATTACTGCATTTTTTAAGCATAACATAGTCTAAATCTAGAAAGTATTGTATAAACAAAAAGTGGTAAATAAGTATCTTCTCTCAATACCTGGAAAGGAAAATGATCCAACAAAATTCACCTGCACAAAAAAGGTTTTGTTTTCAGTTTTGCTTTGCTAAATCTTTGCTTAAATGCCTTCCCTGTGTTGATCTTCTACCAATATATTCTTGCAGCAGTTACTCAACTGCATATATATTTTCACTCTTTTATGATGTGGAGTTTAGTTCACCAAGTTTTTCTTCTCAGAGGAGTATGTGGGGCATACAGTGAGATTTAAGACACCGGTATAACTTCTTTCATATAAAGACACTCTGCAGACTCTCCACGGAAGTCATTTAGCTTCATTCCCATTGTTTTGAAGATAATATAGCAAGTAGCTGAATAATGGAACAAGTTAATTTTGTGGCTGCATCCCCAACTACAATTTCAGTTCAAAAATTGCAAAATATGTTTGCAAACTGATACCTCATTTTGCAACTTAGCATTGAGCCAGTCATTTCATGAAGAGTGGTTGATATTTTTCCTCTGCAATATTATAATCAAAACTCATTCTAGGGTAAGACCTTCCAGCCCTAGGCTTAGAAAGATTTTTTAGAATTTTTACAGCTGACTCATATACCCTGAAAAATGGGGTTATAATGGAAATGCTGATATAATATTAACCATAGCAGCAAGAAGTGCAAGATGGTAATTTATTTATGTGTTGCTTTTCAATTACTTTGCATGCTATTGTTATCGTTTTTATGGCAAGTATTATTTTTCAACAAGTTTCTGATTCTCAATTTTATATCGCAATCTCTAAAGTTGGCTGAGGTCTTCTTACAAATTAATTACACTCTTCAAGGAAATTGCTTAGGCCTAGAAAACTGACACAATTTATTATTGTTTCCAAAGGGAAAACTTAATGTCTTCCCTACAGTATGGGCCCAGTCCTATCGTAGTTGTCTTTATAGTGGTAAGCATAATAATACAAATAATAATGTAATAATAATTCTTAAAAATCATCAGCAGACATCTGTTCAATTCAGAAAAGATTGCTGTCCTAATTATCTTCTGAATTCTAAAGATTTAATATTGGTACAACTCCAATTTCTGTGAATTTATTACAGATTGTACCACTTAGAAGAGCTAAAATTATCTCTTTTCTAATGGAATGAACTAAAATCTGAAGGGATACATATAAACCACAGAATTAAAGCTCAAGATTTATGGGGAAGGAGAGAACATGGACTTTACTCATAACAGATTTATAGGAAGAATAATTACAATATCCCAGGTGTCTGTAAACTATTAACAGAGAAGTAGAAGAGGTACTTCAAATCTTAATTCATGATCAAAAAGATAACTCAGCTGTCATCACAGAGACTTGGTGGGATATGCTGCACATCTGACACATATAGAAGAATACAATTTTTTCAGGGAGACAAGTAAGGAAAAAAGTCAGGAAATTTATTTCATATCAAAGTTATAAATATTACTTTGGATGCTACATGAGAACAGACTGAAAATCTCTGACTAATGTTAAAAGGGAATAAGAAAAGGGAACTGCTATGGCTGGGGTTTACTCTAAGCCACCAAAGACACACAGTGAGTAAAACCCAAGAGAGAAGTCTTTCTGTGACTAATACAATAATGAGCAAAGTGTCATAACTAATAATAAAAGAAATATTTAACTATCAAGAGGCCTGTTGGGAGCAGGGAAAAAGAGGATTTTGGAATTAGTGAAGAAATCATTTAAAGAGAAGGTGGAGACATCCATAAGATGGGCAAACTCCTCTGTACTGATTCTGTATAAAATGGGAAGTTGCTGAAGTGAAGGTGAGAGTAACAACATTATGATATGATCTTTAAAAAACATTGGATAGAGAACAGCAAATTAAGAGCAAGAAGTTCTAAAAACACCCAGCAGAACTGGTGAGAAAGGAAAGTATATTTATATTAAAAAGAGTGCAGGAAAGCTGATAGCTTTTAAAAGAAATAAGTGCAAATTATTCCATTTCAGATGGTGGCTAGGGGAAGAAGGAATATATTAACTCAGCTAAATCAAGTTATCTTTGCTGCCCTTATAATCAACAGAAAAGTTCACAAAGTGCTAACATGACCAAATACTGAGAAGTAGTATTAAGGGAAACATTTACATGGGACTGTATGCTTTCATGAGAAAAGAGGTGCAAGTATGGAGAGTTTTCTGAAAAGCCACCACCCTGTAAGAACATTAAGAGGATGTAAGGTGTTAGTTTGCTAGTGAGAGAAAACAAATTTGATGTGCTAACAAATCAAATGTATTTGCAACCTTTTTTGTACCACTTCTACAGGGAAAATACAACCCACATCCCATATCCAACTGTGGAGTTGGTGGAGCTTAGATTTCCACACGATGCATTGCATTCCACTTCAGTCATAAGATGAAATCAGAGAAGGACTTCACCAACGAAATGCAAGAATTCAAAATGTGAAGTCTACTTATTACACAAAGTGCTACTGTGTAAGTCTCAGGTGTCTATGTCACTACTCATTATGTTAATTATTTCATAATTTATTCACTAAAAATTAATACAGAAATATAATAGTGAAAATGAAATAGTGGCACACTTTCTGCACTCTTGTGTCAACTGTATCAAGGTAAAAGTATGCTTATTTATAAAAGCACTGAAGAAGTATCAGGGAGAATGTGATTTTTTGCTTGGCTGGTTGGTTTCTTACCCCTGATTCATCTTATTTGATGTTTCATGATATTACGGAAAGTGTCAAAATTTCCCTCTTCAGCTTGGAGATCTTTTTATTTTATCTATATTATTAGTGCTATCTGTCCTATGGTAACATTCAGAAGTTGAAGAAATTACAGTAGAAGTAGACAAGACACCAAAAAGTGCAAGAAAGCCTTGCAGCAGCCCTCTGAAGTATGTATTTTTTACTCATACTACCTGTCCACACTGACTATTGACTGCAGCTGTGCTGGGGGATGAATAAAGAAAACACAGAAGAAATAGTCATCTTGACATGCAGGAAAGGGTTTCAGAGACTTAGCATCAATCCATAATTATCCGTGCAGAAGGGAGATAGCATATATTACATGCATAAACTAGTAATTGTATTTCATCAGGCGTTCCCAGGCACCACCTGAGAAGGGGTGTACCTGGAAACATCAGTCTAGTGAGGCGTTGTGGTTTAAGCCCAGCCGACAACCCAGAAACCATGCAGCTGTTCTCTCACTCCTTCCCCTTCCTCCCCCTGCTCCCAGAGGGGTGGGGAAGAGAATCAAAAGAATGTAACTCCCATGGGTTGAGATAAGAGCAGTCCAGTAACTAAGGTATAACACAAACCACTGCTGCTACCGCCAATAATAATAATGAGAAGGGAAGTAGCAATGGAAGAGAATACAACTGCTAGCCAACTGCTGATCGATACCCAGCCCGACCCAAGCAGTGATCTAGCCCTTCCAGGTAACTGCCCCCAGTTTATATAGTGGGCATGACGTGCTGTGGTATGGAATATCTTTTTGGTTAGTTTGGGTCAGGTGTCCTGTCTCTGCTTCCCCCTGGCTTCCCCTCCTTCTTGGCAGACCATGAGGCTCAGAAAGTCCTTGTTCAGAATAAACATTACTGAGCATCAACTAAAAACACCGGTGTTATCAGCACTGTTCCCAGGCTGAAAGTCAAAAACACAGCACTGCACCAGCTACTAAGAAGGAGAAAAATGACTGCTACTGCTGAAAACAGGACATGAGTTTAGAAGAAAGCAATATCTATTCTTAGAAGAAAACAATCTCTATTCTGTCTGTACTATCTTATAAAAGCAATGACTGATTCTCCTCTTTGCTCACCTCATTGATATGTTTTGAATACAGTGTACTGTTGCTGACTCCATGAATGCGTGCTAGCCTCTGCCTGCTTTATTTGTTTGAAGTATAACTCAGTTCTGCAGAGAGATCCTACTTTACATGCCTTCATTTTGACAACACAGGCATTCTAAGTGGACATCTCTGAAATTTTCTTGAGTTGCTAGATTATATCTCCTAGGCAGCTGGAAGTGCTGCCAGGAGGTTTCTTGGTCCTGATCCAAAGCTCACAGGAACACTCATTCTTCCACTGACTTTGCAAGATTTAAGATCAGGCTTATGGTTAGTTAATATGATAAAAAGCTGGCCTCCACGCAAAAAGGAGCCCTGAGGAGCATTGGCAGATAGTGAGTTCCAATAACACCCTGTCTTGGCTGCTTTCACAGCATTGTAGGAGTGCGACTGGTCTCCCAAAAGCTCATTCGCACTGCAAAGAATCCAAGGGAAAAAAAGCAGAGCTTCAGTGACCCTGCCACAGATGTGATCCTCAACCACTCCCAACATGTCTCTCCCAAGGAAACATCAGCCCATGGGCCAGAGGACATCTGTCAGAGGGTCCCCATCACCCCGCAGACTAAGGGGTCACTTACAGCAAGGGGATGGGGCTCAATATGGGCTGGATGGGAAGAGTATTTTGATTGAACGGCAATAGTTGCATATTTTAGGGACAAACCAAGGATAGAGAAAGGGAGGGATCAAGGTGGTTTGAGAAGGAACAAATAGGAAACAAAAGGATATGTGGGTAAAAGAGCAGTTGTGTGAAAGCAGGGGCTGGCCAGTGCACCTACTTGACTGTGTCCTGTGCCTGACCAGCACAGTGTGCCCGACCAGCACAGTGTGCCCTGGCTTCTCACCAAACCCCATTTCTACCTGTTTTCCCAAGTGAGGGCCTCTCTGTCCTATGTGCAGCTGTGTGTGTGTAAGTCTCAGTGACAGCCCCTGGGGCTGGGACCAGAAGTCAGGGATCCATTTGTCCATGGTACCAACAACTGGTGTAAGCCTAGCTGTGATTGTTGGTAAAGATCCGTCCAGATAAGCCAGAGAGTAGGTGATATATGCTGGGAACTGGGGGAAGGATTTGTGTCCCTAAGACTGAGACCATGTAAGGAGCTGGCAGCAGGAGGGACATGGGGTCCAGGCCAATCTCTGGAGAAACCTTGCAGTGTGGGGGTACACTGGGAGACCCACTTATGTGTGTATATATGCAAGGGTGTCTGTACCTACAGCTAAAGTGGGGCTGTGGCCTTGAGGGTTTAAATATCCGTGTGCTAGCAACTGGGGACACTGGGATCCAAGAGCAGCCACTGGGCAGGCTGATTGACTGAACCTAGCTGCGGGAGCTATCCACATTGTATGTGAGTATTATATACACCCACTAAGAGGTCTCCATCCTCCTCGTCTTGAAAAAGGAGCAAGAAGAGGTTGGTGCTTTTGATGCTTGTGTGAATGTTCTGTCGTCTGTGTTGATCTGTGAATATATGCATATGGATGGCTTATACATGTTCTCCATAGGTGTGTGTTTATTAAGAATACAAACTCAGCCTTACAATGGGTCATGGATCTAACACAGCCTCAATCCTAGCAGGCTTCTGGATTCAGCAACTCTGAAATGTTTATAAACCAAGGGTTTCATTAATTTACAAAGGCTGCATATCAAAGTAACAAGCCTTAATTGTCTCTATATTCCCTGACTCTTAGAGCATAAAAACGTTTAATAACATATATAAAATATAGCTATATTAAAATGAAGATTAGGTTTATGTGTCTCTTCTCTCTCTGTTTGTATATATTTGCACAGATTGTAGACTTAAACTGCAACCCACATTATTTAAAGAAAGGACAAACTATAACCAGATTCTCTAAGGACATGGTGGTTAAGAAGTTTAGCAGCTCAGTTCCTAAATCTATTATAATGTACAGCTAAAATCCTTAAGTCATAATCCTTGGCTATTCTTCTGCAATCAATGGCCATTTTGTCAGCACCAACTCTTCTATTCTTTTTCTCTTTATGTCTTGAAAAATGCTAAGTGAAAAATGGTAAAGGGAAACAAACAAATAAACAAACACCATAAAAAGAAAGGATCCTTGCTGTTCAATGTGAATACCCTTTAAAAAGTTGTTACAGAAACAACCTTCTTATTGACAATATGAAAATCACTGAATTCAGAAGACTTCTAATTTACTTTGTAAAGTCAAATTCCATGTAAATATTCAAACTCAATGAAGATTCACAGTTCAAGAAAATTCACACTCAAAACACCCAGGAATACAATGTCATAGCTTGAGTGCCATGTCTTAGAACAGGCAATGATTATTGTATACTAGCACTTTCCTCCCTTTCAAAAACTCTCTTGTAAGAGAAGGCACTTAAAGTTTTAAAAATCTTGACATGTTTGGCATTTCATCTCTCAGCTAAATAAGTGTTCAGCTATTTTAATGAGCTACAAAGCTTTCAGAAAATTAAGATCCTTCCTTTGTTCCATGGAGGTCCAATGAAAAAGGTCTTACTGGCATTAGAGGATTTTGTCATGGCTTGTAGTGATGGTGTGCATGCAGCGAGAAAGATTTATGTGTAGAAAGGCCAACATAAACTTTAGAGAAAGTAACATCCTTTACAAAATAAAACAAAAAAGAGCAAGAGAAATCCACCAGATGATCAAGCTAAGGAGGAACTAAACAACAGAAACCATAAAACCATACTGATTCTTAAGTCTGCTGTGTACTTGGTTAGTGAATCCTCTTTCTTGATTCACACTTGGAAAAACAACCAGCAGGAAGCATTTAGCTTAAGCAGATCAGCAATGCTACTGCTTTGCTGTTATCTGGCATATTTATTGGCAACTACTTTGTTTGTGTGTAGTTTATCACAAAGAATAATTTTAGATAAGCATCCAGAGTTCATTTGCAAAATGTCATTTTTCTGCTGCAGATTTCTTACTCTAGTGATTTTTTGGGGGACTTAGAAAACTCTAAAATTAGTTCCTTCTATTTTTATTTCCAAGGCTTACCTAAACAGCATCCAGACCCTTGCTAACATTGGTACCTACTCTTTCCAAATAAGTCGACCTTTGTCAACTATGTAAAATCTAAAATATGTTATATTAGGCATATATTAGGGTAATTGGCAGTACAGTGTACACAGCAACCAGCTCTGGTCATATACTGCACTGTGATTACTGAATGTTTTTTGCAACAGAGAGCTGAAACCCAACAGAACATCTGAAATAGAAAAAAAAAAACCCTAAGAACATCTCTAAGACTTTGTCTGGAATTTTCTAATTATTTTCAAGAGTTCAGTGAGAAAAAGAAAAGAATCTCCACATAACTTCATTTGAGATATTCCATTCCCATTTTTTGGGATAATTTGCTCATTATTACCTTTTAATTTAAGGCTAGAATCTGAAAAAAAATCTTATTCTTTACTCTGTTTCACATAAGTTAAGGCAGTTTTCAATAACAATGAGGTTATCAGCAACTGGCCCTGCTGGAGAAAACCTTAGGCAAAAAAATGTGTTCACACAAACCATTAATTAAATGACTGTGAATAATGAAGAAATTAATAGAAATTGTTGTCTATTCACAGTCAATTCAGTAGCGAGCTGAATTTGACAAACTGCTTGGTACAAATAGTTCACACTAGCAATGCATATAATCCCTCCAGCTGCGTGCATATTTCGGGTTAGTAGATGTTTTTTCAAACCCATTTTCTCCCTATATCATCCGTTTGTTTTGTTCTGTTTGTACAGTTTGCACAAAATTGCTCTGCTTGCCATCTATAGCCAGCAATTAACACCACTTAACAGCTGTTAAATAGGGTAATCGCCTGTTGCTATCCTCATGTAGCTGTATTTAGGCACTAATTGCTCTCAGTGCACCACTCATAAACCCACCAAAACACCAGGTAAGGTCTGCTGAAGATGATCTGATGTGAAATGGGCTTTACTTCTCTCCCCTTCCTATATGCCCTCCCCCCCGGCATGAGTTCGATGGTTACTAACACCGTGTAAGGAGAAGAGACGCATGGGAGCACTGAGGATGATTTCCTCTTGTGGCAATCAGGGATTGGTGAACCCACTGCTGGTTAGGTTTATTGGATAAGAGAAATTGCAGGTAATATCATAGATGGCAACTAGTGCCAGTGTGAACAGCACTGGCTCTGTCACTGCCCTGGTTTGAAATGAAAGAAGGAAATAAATTATGAAGCACAGCATCCTGTGTTATCCTCACGTCTCTCCTGAATGGGTGGTTAAAATATTCTCTCATTCCTTTTTCTGGCTACTGTTCTGAACACTTTTTGATGCAGATAAAACAGAAATAATTTTCCTATTAAAACTGACTGCTTAAGAACAAAAGAATATTAGTGACAGGAATAAACTGAATGAAATTAATTAATTATTAAATTAACAGACTTATGTAATTTTTACGTTATTTACCTATATAATACATTTAATAGTCTCTTTTTTTGTTAGGTATTCTTGAGGCATCAGTAATCAATAATGTGAGTGTATTTCAAATATATGCACATCCTCTCTTGGCCTGCAGCTACACATAGAAAAGAAATATGTCTCCTAATACAGATGAAATATGCTTTATAATTAATGGAGAACGTACAAGAGCAGCAGTTGGAAGTAAAAGAGGTGAGTTTTATTCTGTGTACATATCGCTGTGCAGCATATTGGATGTGATTCTAGAACAGGAAATGTAAAATGAATCATGATTATCTTGAATTTACCTCAGATATCTTTTATGACCCTTATGCTTGTCACCTGCACAGGACACATTAGAAACACTCACTGATTTCAGGTTTCCTGTATTTCAGAAAGCTACTAGTATTCTAACTAGAAAAAGATAACGACTGGTAACTCCGGAAGAGGTGGATAAGAACTCTAAGCTTTCCATACCACTGGAAGTTAGTTTTCTCCCTGTACTTCAAGAGACACATGTGAAAACAGAAATACAAAGAAATGGTTATTGCATTGAACACAGAATTAAGATTTGTATGTCTTAAATCATACACTTGCAAGATAATACGTTTATTGGACGGAGCCAATTTTTGATAGTCTGTGAAGTGCTGAAATAGGATATTCAACTTTAGCCTTCAAGACAATTGAAATGTTTTAAGAAAAGATCCAGACTGGAAGGCTGAGGTTTATTGACTTTGTATGAGCAAAACACTGAAAAAAAAACAACAAAAAAAAACAGAAAAGATTTTGTTTACACTGATAATTGGTTTTCTTTATTGCCTTTCTGTTAATCTGACATGGTTGGTTGGATGCTGTTGCATGTGTGTACATGTAGTTTGTTCAAGAATCAATTTCAGGAGCTATAACCTGTGCATATAATTTATATTAAAAAAACCAAACAATAAAAACTCTACCAAAAAAACCCTAACACCCCAACATCAATAAAGAACATAAAGCAACACAAATAGCTTGCAAGTTCAAATTCACAAATATTGAATTAAATTGAAATGCATCTGTTACGAGTCAAATATATTTCACTGTGCAAATGTGTACTATGACTATATGCTCATTTCTGTTAAAATCTGCATCAGGAGCAAAGAAATGTAGAAATTTAGCATGAATTCATTGTTTTGACTGTGAAAATGATGTGTCTAGGCATAATGCTTCTGTCTGCAACCTTAGTTCCCAGATGTTACAAATCAAAGTCGGACCGTTTCATTCCCATGCAGCAAGTAGAAAGAATTACAGCTTTAATAATAGCCATCCTGCTGATCAAAGAGGCCTATATGGCTTTCAGCAGCTCATACTAAAAAGAAGGTCTGAAATCTGGGTTGTGTCTCATATTATGTGTATATATATGAGAATTAGGTATATATATATTTCTGAGATGGTGATTTCCAAGATGAAACTCTTTATGAACCTGCCTTGGTAATTTGTTTATAGATGCTTCACACCCACTCTGAACAGTCAAGATAGTGTTATATTTTAGTACTTACTAGTTTGGTTATTAAAATAATCATCCAGAGAGAAGAATGAGATTTGAAAGTTTTCCTTACATAAGAAAGCTCAGATTTACAGCTTTTTCCCTCCATGAAGGATGGGATCAGGTGAGTAGTTCAGTGGCAGTTCTTCAGGGTTCACTGAACTCCTTCCTTGCTCTAGAAATTTCTCACACACGTTCATGTCCTCATAATTCTTCATTTGTTCCTTACAGCAAAGTTCAGTCCTTTGCAATCTGATGTCTCTCCACATTTCCCCAAACTCTCCAGCAATATACCACAACGGACACTCTCTCCGAGAGATCAACATAATATTACCTCGGTGGAAACAATAGCATTACAGCTTTTCCAGGAGTTGTAACAGCCAAAATGCACAGAAAAGCTTTTCTGAAGCTGTTAAGCATCACACACAAATCTCTTACTCCAGGCAAGTGCCTATTATACCTACTACTGCCGTTATTACGCTTAATCTCAAAGAGAAACATGCCAAAGATTGGAGGGACTAGCCAAAATTCCATGAAGCTTCAAAGAAAAAATCCAGTATTCAGCTGAGTTTTGGATAGAATACAGAACTGATATGACAGATCTGCATGAGAAAAAGAAATAAAGGAAACTGTGAAAATTAATTTTCTCCTTTGTCTTGTTTTGTTCATTCCCTATCTTTTTTTTTGAGTGTTCAATACATTTTTCAGATGTTTTACAGCACTGTTTACAATAGCCATAGACAAGAGGTAACTTTTAAAAACACTGGCAGTGTTTCACACAATGTCATCAGTCTATTTCATTAGGAGCATTGAAATTCAAGTAGCTATCAACAATTTGCATGATTTTTTATGCTTGTAATTGGTATTATTAGGCCTTCTTGCCAAGCTCATCAAATTATATTTCAGCCCAAGTAGGGCAGGGTCACTATCCAGTAGACTAGCAGCATGTAACTTCTATTTCTGTTGTCAAGAAGCTGAACATAAAACCAGATACTGTTAAAAAAGTTTGTCTGACAACTGAAAATTTAGCAAAAGTGGCCAAAAGAAAAGTACAAATGCCATGTTTGTCTATGAGGAATGACTACTGATGAGAAAGAAATGACTAAGAAATCAGCTTTCTTATTGGAACCTTTTAGGTCCCTGAAGTCTCTCATTTATGGGTCATTGATAAGATTGGCAAATCAAGAGTTTATTATAGGTATAATTGAGTTCTTCTTTGACTAACCACTAAATAGAAAAGATTTCAAAACACCTTTAGTTGTTTTTCTCCATATGATCCTTGGCAAGTTCAGAACTAATGTGTAGTCCTGAACAGTGGTATTTCAGATCAAATATGAAAAAAGGTAGTTAAACCCATGCTACCTTCTAATGAAGTACATTAAGTTTTGATTGGTGTTCTTAATCTTGCTGTTTTGAAAAATAGAAAGATATAAATCTGAAAGTCAACAGTTGAAATATGTCATATTGAGCTATGTTTGCTTTGCATTGTAAGACTCTTTACATATCATACGCAATGTGGGCAATTACTCTGTGACAAATATTGGCATTTCAAGTGATCACTAAACCTACCACATTATTATGGGTTAAAACCTCCACATCTTCCATACTACGGAACAAAACTAAAGGGAATTTCCATATGGAGGGTGCCTTATAGTCAGTGTACGCATTTCTGTAACACTTTGTGGGAAGGAGTCCTGAAGCAGGTTGTGGTTAAGGCTCACTAATATTCTCTGCTACTGAACTGCAATGGCTGCTGGCAGTTTAGCTGAAATCATGTCAGCCACTGACACTGTTCTAGCCATCAGATGTATAAATCAGTCACTGCTGTCTTATTTCCATAGCAAATGAGCAGAGATGTAGGCCGGGATGGTAGGGATATGCTTTCACTTTCAGTTTACAAGTGCGCTAGCTTCAGGAATCTCTGTTGTCTAGCTACATTTTCATAGTCAAACCAGATTGAGAAAAGAAGTTTGTTAGCCTGCATTGGTTTACTGATCTCTTTAATCCAAAAAATCTTAGAATATATGTGAGAGGTGAGTGCAATAGATTGTAGGAAGTTCTTCTTGCCATGAGGAAAAGTATCTAGAACCGTATGCTGTTATAGTTTTAAAACATCTGTTTAAAGTTTCAAAATGTGCTTTGAAAGATGGAGGGAGAGGTGGTTTTCTGAAGAAGGTGATGCTCTCACTTTAATGGAGAAAGATTTTCAAGATAATTCCAAATCCTAAAGCTCTTCTCTTTTTCTATAAAAAATAAATCTGTGCTAAGAAATCTGTAATAGCTCTGCAGAATTCTCTGTCTGTAGAAACACAGCAAAAGCATTTTTGTTGCACAGCTGTAGAAACAGTGCCTCCTCCCACTGAGGGCAATGACAACATATCAAGTCATTATAGTAAGAACAGGATGATTAGTATTTATTACTATAAATACTGATGTAGGATGATATAGGATGATATAAGATGATTAGTATTTATTACTTTTCCAGTACTTATTACTTTTCCAGCAAGAACAGGTATTTCATCCTTTCTTTTTCCTGGCTTATCTTGCATCCAGTCTATGTCTTATACTTCCAAAACCTAGATGTTGGAAAGGTGCAGGGAAGGAATGAAATTCTTTTCCACATAAAGCACAATTAGAACATCTAATTTATCTCCAAAAGATGTTATGAAGGCCAAAGTACAAATTCCTCAGAAAAAAATAAAAAAAAATAAAAAAAAATTGGATCTCTGCACAAAGAATAGGCATTCCATAGCTGCTAAACGTGATCCTGAGGATGTAACCTTTGGCTTGGAAATGTCCCTGAACAAGTAAATTATGAAAATTTGGCAGCTGTGTGACGACCAGAACTAAGGACCAGAACTAAGCCCTATGCTTTACACTCTTTTTCATTCCCTCTGATCATTTAGTGGGAATAAATGTCATTTCTTCATGACTATATGTGGCAGCTCTCACTCTGTTTCAGATATTTCCTGTGCTGGATATGACCTACTTAGATTATAGCTGCATGACCAGACTTTGAGTTAAAGAATGGAAAAGCAGAGGAAGGCAGTATCCTATTTGCAATAAATTTTTCTTAAGCACATCTGATTTTTTTTCAGTCCGTCAAATTTTTCCTTTAGTCCCTTTTGCATTAATTTGTTTGTGTATCTAATACGGACAGAAAGTCATCTTCATCTTCTAATTATTATTTTTTAGTCAAGAGCATTTTAACTACGATAATGAGATTGTGCTATTGAAAGGAAATGCAAGAGGTATCTAGCAGAAGACTTCTGAACAGATAACTGGTTTTGGCTTTTTGTGGTTTTTTCGGTTTTGTTTTTTTTTTTCCCCAGCAAAATTGGGATATTTTCCTAGCTAATTTTCTTTTAAAAATAGTAAATAAAAAGCCTATTTTGAAATTTTATGTGCTGGCATTTACTTTATGCTGTTTTTCACCTAGCATCTGCATAAACTTTAATTAGTTTTCAGGTTGCTATGACAGTTATGAAAATATTAGTAAGATAACTATTCAGTGGTGACTTACATTCTTGCTTATGTAACTAATTACAAGCAAGTGAACGTGACATGATATTACATGCCTCACCCAGGCAGCCTTTTTGAAATAGAGAGTTGTACGTTAACAACAGTCGTAAGCCCCCACCAGCTGCTTCCTCACTTCCCCACCGAGGAGAATGGGAAGTGTGAAAGTAAGAAAACTTGTGGGTTGAGACAAAGACAGGTAAAGCAAAAGCCACACATGCAAGAAAGCAAAACATGGAATTCATTTACTAGTTCTCATTGGCAGGCCATGTTCAGCCATCTTCAGGTGATCAGGGCTTCATCATGTGTAATGATGACTTGGGAAGATGAATGCCATACATTGGCTTTGATTGGTGAATCAAACATAATTTTTCTTAAGAAAAGAAGAAACTGTATGCCTTCAGTCCTTCACTTCAGTAGTATTAATGCTTGTGTATCTCATACTGTCTATACTCAGAGATAAAAATTCTTAGAATGCTGCCCACTCTACATTCTCAAGCACAGTGGAAACAGAGAGTCATGGGAAATGCAGCCTCACAAAATGGCCTGCCTTCTCAAGGTCAGAATCACTTTTTATTGTGTTATTCCTGAATAACCTGAAAAGAGTGCAGAGCTCAAAAGACCAATGTAGACTATCAATATAAAAGAGGGCTAGAAAATCAAACGTATTTTCTGCCATTATCTGTCAATTTTTTGTCTGATTCTTGCTTGGCTTTGGAGTGGAGAAGAAGAAAGGTGAATCTAATTGCATTTTCTACATCTTTTCTTCATTTCTCTTTGATACACTTTTCAGGAAAAGCTGGGGTATGTAGTGACAGAAATGCATTGCTCACTGTATTTGCAGAATGGCTGCAATGCGTAGCCACTAGCTAAGTAATTTGTGAAAATGTTGTCCCTTCAACAGATTTTGCCAAGATTTCAAAGAACTAATTATTTGTTCTTAAGGGGTACTCACAAAGTCTAAATTCTGTGTTTAAGTGAGATAACTTTGCAGGGCTCCCATTTAGTCAAAGGAAAGGAACAGTTCCACCTAAGTAGAGCTGAGTTAGATTCCAGCTTTGACTCACCCTTAAAGAAGCCTTTTTCTTCACCATCAGAAGACCAAAACTGAAGTGACTCATCTGCTAACGTAGGACTCTGATGGATGAGTGGTGAGAGCTTGCCTTAGAAAGGGGCAGCTACTTCTCTATCTTGCTCTTCCTTGATGGACTCCTGACCTGCTCATTAATCAATTTCTGAACCTCTCAGCTTTTTACAGTAAGATATCACTAATATCGCTTTCCTTAAGACATACTGTTATAACCTACAGATGCTGATTGATGAGTAGGAATGGCTTAACTCAGATGGGAGGTCTGCCTCCTTCTGCGCTCTACCCTTGCTGCAGGGACATCTGAAATGGACATTAATCAAATCCTGAGTAATGAAAGTTTACAGTGCAATTTTCTGAGGGAAAAAAATCTAACTGAATTTAGCCTGCAAGCAGGAGGTGATTGACAAAGAGCTCAGAAATCTGTTCAGCAGTTTGTTAGAATGGGCAGGAAAGGACAGCACCTTCATCAGTTGTCTCAAGTGACACCATCCTTGCTTGCCAACAAAGCCTTTAGCTGCCTAAGACAGATGTCTAACATTGGAGTGTGCAAATAGCTTGTTTAACATCCCTCTAATCACTTACTTGCCTACTGAGACTGTATGCAAGTGTACCATCGGTTCCTTTCACAATGGAAACTTGTTCTACAGGAACAGTACTGAGATCTTTGATTTCTTATGCAAAGGTTACAAAAGAGCTATGAGATAGCTATGACAAATGAAAGTCATAGCATGGCTAGAAAACTGTGAACTATTAAAACCTTGTACTTTATACTAGCCATTCAGAATCACTACAATACATTTGCATACTTGATAAATAATTAGCTGTGAAATGTGGTGAATTCCAGTGAGTGACGTTTTGTATGTATGGGCTTTTTTAATATCACCCAAAACGTACAATGAGGGAAAAAATCAAAGTTTTGCACTTGGTGACTTAGACTCGGAATCAAACTTCAAAACTTCATTATACTTGCTGTCTCAAGCTAAAATTATTTTTCTATGTAGTGTTTTAGTCTAACAAAGAGTAGTGAAAAAATATTAATATGATAAAACAACTAAAATATAAAGAGGAAAAATATGTTCTTTATGAACAAATGATTGCATGTTATTAATTTAAAAGCAGAAACATAGAAGTCAGCGTTTGGATTTAATTTTTTAAGAATGTAATTTAAATGGATTCCATTAAGTTTTATGCTTATTTGCCACTGAGCTGCACCACTCTTGTAGCTGTTTCTGCTTCTGTCAAATATTAAAGCCATTTGAAGACCCATTGTGCTGTGATTGATGCTGACATATATCCGTCTGCCCATATTGCAATGACAGAATCAAAGACTGGACTATATTAAAGAATTTAGAGATGACAGCATGCTTATTGGTCCGATACTAGGGATGAGTTCTGTGATGAAGAGTCTATGAAAAGATACAGCTTTAAAAAAAAAAAAAAAAAAAAAAAAGCCTGGATTTCAGAGGTGTGATGAGATTCATCACACTTATTTACTCCATTTAATGCCAGGCTACTCATTTATCCATCTTTCCTATCGAGTCATAGAATAGTTTGGGTTGGAAAGGACCTTAAGATCATCTAGATCCAACTCCCCTGCCATGGGCAGGGATGCCTTACGCCAGACCATGTTGCCCAGGGCTCTGTCCAACCTGGCCTTGAGCACTGCCAGGGATGGAGCATTCACCACTTCTTTGGACAACCCATTCCAGTGCCTCACCACCCCCACAGTAAAGAACCTCTTTGTTATATCTAACCTGAACTGCCCCCTTTTAAATTTAAATCCATTACCCCTTGTCCTATTGCTGTAGCCCCTGACAAAGAGTTCCTCTCCTGTATCCATGTCTATGTCCTAGATAGCTAACATCATTTGTGCAAACTGGTCATGGATGATGACTGTTTCTTTATGTGGAAATGATCTAGATGCCTAGTTAAATTTGAAGACTTTTTTTTTTTTCGATTAAAACTAGATGATATAAATCCCATTTTTCATGCTACTTTTGATCTAAGAAATATTGTCTTTATTTAACTGAACATCCAGCCATTTACTAGTCATTTTGATGCAATAAAAGCTACTTTAAAGGAAATAAAATAAAAACAAATAAAGGAAAGTAGAGGGAAGTTATTACCTGCCTTTACTCTGTCCAATGAAGCTATGTTATTTCTGTATGTTTTGATTTGGTGTTTCACCTTATTGACTTTCTGAATTATTTAACTTAGTGTCTTTTCCCCTTCTCTCTATATAGCCATACATAATGTTTCAGAAGCAAAGCACAACATTAAAAACATTGTGTGTGCTGTCCTAAAAAAGGGACACAAATAAAATAGAAGTATTTTATTGTATTAATTTTAACAAGACTAAAATGTGAGATGCCAAATCTAACAGCTCTCTTAGAAATGACATTTTCAAGTTGTTCTTTCTCACAGGAGGATGCTGTGGCCCCATATTGGATTCAGGGTTACTTAAAGATGCCTAACTTCCTCAGTGAACTGTCAACATTTTGTTCTAACATCTGGGTGATATTCAGAAATCCATATTCACTGTCAATAAAATCTCTAGAAAATCAAGGAAAGATAAGAACTCTTGAAGGCTCCTAAAAATATGATATTTTGCTGGCTTTGATGCAGCCCTGATCTCATGAAAAAGATGGCCAGTTTTGTGTTCATTTTAATTTCAGGTGTGACAACACATATTACCATGGGTCAGCAGTAAGGCAGGCTTAAAATTCCCAGAGCCCCTTTTCTCCAAGTTCTCTAGTATCTTTGTGCCTCTATCAGTCCAATAAATATATAATCACCTGAAAGAGAGATAATGCAATCAAGTCTACAAGTAATTACAAGTGAAATGTTTCTGAACATTTCAGAAGTTGTTATGAAGTGTCCAGAAACAAATCTGAAGTGGAAGTTAAAAGCAAATTGCTTATCAATGATAAAGGTTGCAGAACAGCCTGCAGCGTTCCTTCTGAACAGCTTTATGATGGAGCTTCATAAATGTGCATTGGGAATGATATGACGTGCCACAAACATTGGAAGGTGTAGATTTCGGCCTAGTTTAGAAAGGACATGGTAAAACTTTTTTTTTTACTATTGGACTTGATGGTCTTATAAGTCTTTTCCAACCTCAGTAATTCTATGATTTAGAATCATAGAATGCCACGATCCTATGATCCCATTCAAGATAAGATATAATGAGTGCTCTCTAATCTTGCTATGCCAGATTCAAAGAGACAGGGGTGGGCTGCTCCTCTCACA
This sequence comes from Psittacus erithacus, assembly GCA_009867235.2. Classification (NCBI taxonomy): domain Eukaryota; kingdom Metazoa; phylum Chordata; class Aves; order Psittaciformes; family Psittacidae; genus Psittacus; species Psittacus erithacus. Next base: position 22,292 of record WYDI02008243.1, on the reverse strand, counting down.
GCTTGTTTTTCTCACTTGCACTTCCTGGAAAACTTGAGAGCACTTAATAAAATTTTATAATTATAGAAAACCTGTACTACATGCTTGCTGATAAAAGCTCAGTTGGATGCCCATTCAGTAATTCAGAGAATATCAATAAAAGTAGCCATTTACGATGGAAAGAAGACAGAGATGTCACTTAGCTATTAAATTCCAGAAGACCAGTAGTGTCTACCATGTATGCCCTGATGAGGCATCCTTGTCTGAATAGTTTATAATAAAAATTACCATGGATTTTCCTTTACATATTTTCATTGGGTTTTATTACTATTATTTTTATTGGTTATATGGTTTATATTTGATTATTTATTTTAGTTACATTTTAAAAGATACATCATTATTCTGTACTTTAATACTTACAGAATAGTTTACAAAGCCAGAGAATAATAGCTAGGTTTTAAATCTGCATAACCAATGAAGTGCTTTTTGGTATAAAAAATGTTTGCTTAAAAACCACAGACACTCACAGGCAGATCTGCAAAGAAATTGGGAGCCCATGACCAAATCTGGGAGACGGAAAATTTCATTTTATCTGAACACATCTGATGCATATCCTTAGAAATATTAAAAATACATAGACACACATGAACCCATTATGAAGAAATTCAGTTTGAAAATTAATCTTTGGATGCTCAGGTAGCTCAGGAAGACAGTAAAATTCATTTTTATACATAGCCCACCATGTCAAGAGTAATTTATTACCGGTCACAATCAACTCTGTATTGTGACAGAGATATTGCATGTGCTGGACAGTTCATAATTTCCTTTAATTAAAATTTGCTGGTTTTTTTATCCGGCTAGACATTTGGAGGACTTCTATTGCATTTATGTTAGGTGGAATGTAGATAAGAATGAAAATGCAGTAACATGGTGAAATGCTGGTAACATGGAGGAAACATTTAATTTAATTAATCTCCGAGCTTCCACCACTTACGTAAAATGGAGGTGTTTTTGCAGGTCAAGCAGTTGAAGTTTAGCCTTCATCCACATTTATAAGATCAGCTGTTTTGCTTTTGGTCTTCTGGCAGCAGATGTTAAGAGAAAACATTTACACTGCAAGTCTCAGACTCCTTGCATTTTTCAGTGCATTTCCTTAGCCCTTCCTGTTCCATTGCTGCAGCAACTACGGAACTGTTTTCTTGCACTGTTTCCTGAGGGTCCTCAGCTTGTCCAGCCAGTTTGCTGCATCGCAAGCTAGCTGCTGAAAGCCCCAGATGCATCTTTTTTTATCTTTATGGAGGACTCCAGCCAGGTAACCTCTAGATGTTCATTGCACTGGCCACTGGAATGTGGAAAGGAAGCTTTCACAACTTAACACCTCCTTCCAGCTTCCTCAGCTCCAGTGAGACTGTAGGTTTCTGTTAAGAAATTAGGTCTGCCACCTCTTGTCCACTGCACTACAACCATAAATTTAGACACATTCTTTCTTCTGACAGACTGAGCACCTCTGAATTGTCCCACTCTTCAGTATGTGAAAGAGGAATAATATCTAAGGTGCTGGAAATAGCTAGCTAGGATCTCACTGCAGTCTGCTTCTCTGGGTCAATAGTTTGGAATAGGTTCTTTTTCAATGCTAGGCTGCAAAAGAATCATAGACTCATAGAATATCAGGTTGGAAGTGACATCAAAGATCATCTAATCCAAACTTTCTCAGCAAAGCATGACCTAGACTAGATGCCCCAGGACAATGCCCAGCCAAAAGATGTGAGGTAAGCTCAAAGATATTTAATAGTTGTTTTTATAGTAAAACACATCTACCATCAGTTAACATTGGTTTTCAGTTGTTCATAATTCATATTATTACCATAGAATCATCATAGAATCAACTATGCTGGAAAAAATTATCTGTAAAAATTATTAACTTAGTACTCAGTATACAATACTAAATACAACTTAGTATTAATTCCTGGTTTTTATATACAATTTTAATATATGTACAGTAATTATTGTATTTTCTGCTATTTACATTAGTATGAAAATTTAATAATTTGAAGATTTTTTCTAAGTAATAGTTACTGTGACATAATTTAGTAGGAATTTCAAGTTTTACATGGTGCATTTTAGTTCATAGTTCTGTGTCTTTTGCTTTTAGTTTTCTAGCTAGAGAGTAAAATACCATGGTGATCAGAATTGGTTTCACATTGGATCATCATAGTGGTTTAACAGGCTAAACCAAAAAGTGTCCAGAAAAAAAGTAACAAATAATTGATTTTTTTAATGCAGAAACAATACAGAATTCTATCAAAATCAGAGTACAATTTGTGTTACTTCTATCAATATCAGACCAAACTTGAAGTTGCTTTATATGTGTAAAATGTGTGAGTAAAATATGATCCAATTTGAGTAATGAAGTGCATTTTTTTCACCTGAGACTGACAATCTAGGCTCCTAATAACAGCCAATATGCTTATTTAGTCATAACTTGGAGCAAATGAGTGCTTCAGAACCACTGCTCTATGGTTTTGTGATAGTTTGCCACTTGACTCCTACTGACATAGTGAGATTCACAAACTCAGGATTTGGAAGGTAAGGTCTGGTAATATTTTTTATTTATATCAAAATCCAAACAAGTCTTACTGGCTCTTTCTAAAGCATTACAGAATATTACATAAAGAATGAGGCACATGGCAATTATGCTAATTCCCTTCTTTCAAACGCCTTGCCGAATTATTTCTTAGAGAACATGATATTGCAGCAAAGAAAGAAAAACGTTCCTGCTTTTCTTATTCTCAGAAACATCTAAATGTCCTTTGATAAAAATTAAAGAAACATAAAAAAAAAATTACAATCATTATTTGCTGTGTCTCGCCTGCAAATAGGAGGACGTTTTGCTCTAAATGTCATGACTGACCTTCACTAAGAAAATGTTGTGCCTTAGATGGTAATGACTTATTTTATTCTAACACCTGACAACAGGAGGAGTTGTATAAGAATACAATTTCCAGGCTTCAGATTAATAAAAAGAAACATTTTTTTTTTACCTAGCAGCAATTTAAAATATAAGAAAAATAGAAGTATGCATGTGCAAAGTAGATGTCTGAAACCTGGAGATGGGTCAATTTTTGTAAGTACAAAGATAAGTGACTTGAATATTCAGAAAGCTTATATTAGTTTTGATTCAGAGTGGTAAAAAAGTAATATTGATTTGTTAGTGAGATCATATGAGTTTATTAGATAGTGCAAGTTGATATTATTTCCACACAAGGCTCATAGAAGAAAGTGGGAATAACAGTTATACTGCAGTGTTAACAATTTGATGCAGATTCTGTGATAAAAGTATTTTACCTCTTTTACCAAGCACAAGTAGGATTTTCAGGGATTATATTTGTCAGTTCCTTCGTAATATTGAGGCCAGTCTGTTTAGTTCACAAGACATAAACATATCTTGTTGGCTTTCAACAAAGGCAGAAATTGCAACAGCAAATTATGTCAATTCCATGTGCAGAATATGAGTTGCAGAATAACCTTTTAAACTAGATTGCTTGTCTTTTGTTTCCCAATTGCAACTTTTACCTCTAAACATAAGTGACAAAAATCACTTTTTCATGCTTTATGCCTGTTTCCACTTGTCTACTAAGTATATCTTATTCACAGTACCTTGGACTTAAAAGGAACTCTACATCCAGGACAAAAAAAATTATATATTTCATCATATATAGGCAATAAAGAGTACATCAAACCAACGTAAATACTGAGGATGCTTTGTCAGCATTTCTTTAATTTAATGCCTTGTGGGGAAAGATTCATATTTTAGTAATCCACTAGTTCGTATTTCATTGTCATTTTCCTCCAAGTCTGTTTGAAAGAGTTTTGTGCCAGAAGGGATCATGGCAGTAATTAAAATGGACCATCTTACATAGCACTTTAGAGTACTTTCACGAAAATTTCTGATATAGAACTGTCATTCTTCCATGACTGTCATAGAAACATAGAATGCTTAGAGTTAGAAGGGACCTTAAAGATCATCTTCTTCACCTAGACCCTGCAGGTGTAGTTTCACAATCAGTCTTCTCTCAATCCTGTGTTTTTGTCCTATCCCAGTGTTCTGAATAATTTGACACATACTAAATCCCTTGAGACTCATTTGCTGTCCCTCAGGATGTGAGAAATTTGAGCACTGGGGGAGAGGACATTCTGTGAGTGGACGCTGTCTCAGCAGAGCTGTGAGTGTGGTGTGACAGGTAGGACCGCTGGGTCAACCAGCATAGTGCACAGTGGGTGATCAGTGGAGCAAGAAAGGACATTACTCAAAGTGGCAGAAGGGATCCCTAATACTTCCTGAAGGAGGCAGTCAGTTCTCAAGTACTACTTAAAAATCTTGTCCTCCTGTTTGTTTTTCATAGAGTGCTTTTAATACCACTTTCTGAAGTCAGAAAGTACAAAACAAAATCCCTTGAAAGTAGTTGAGACCTCACTGAAGTGGCGTATCAGATTGAAATTTTACTTGGGAATGAAGAACAATGATAAACTTTACAGTGACCACTGCAAAATAATTTAGAGAGAGGGCTGATACAAGAAGCCTGGCAGACAGAAGTCTGGGCAAGAGGATAGCTTTCACCAACCCAGGATTTTGACTGTTTTTCCTCTATATTAGTTTTGATACTTTCGTAGTGTTAAATCAGTCATGATAGAATTGAAAGACGCAAAACACTAATTTTTAAAATGTCTGTCAGTAACAAAACCATTTTTCAGGTTGAAGCATCTGTCAGTAGATGCAGGCAACTAATTTACCAAGTCTTCCCTGTCTTTCATCTTTAGAACTTTATGACCTGAAGTTGTTTTTATTCAGCCATTCAATATACGTATACATAATGTGAAACCTAGTTGTGGTTTAGATACATAAGACAGAAAAATGAGGACAGGAGAGTGAAAAAGTGGCACTTTGCCACATCTGCATTAATAAATCCCAAAATGGAGATCTATTGAGGAAACCTATAGATTTCCCAGGCTTCTGTATTTGTTAAAAACCATGTTAAGAGCACAGGCGATAGTACATCACTGTAAATTACTAGAATGATAAAAATTTTTTGGACAAGGCAGAGTTATGCAAGAAAACTTAAAGGAATGTTAAGCATAATTGCTTTACGTCATGATCATTTTAACTTCTCTGTTCATCTCAAATGCAATCACACAGTTCTGTCTTTTTTTCTGCAATTTTCTAGGTATTATGGATAAAATTTATTGGAACAGTTTGCTATAGAAGAACTACTTATTTGTGGGATGAAAACCAATGTGTTTTTGTCTGAAACTGGAATTTGGGATACCTTACATTATGCTTATGAAACTTTTTATCAAGTGCTTCCAAATCGTGCTATATTTGCTTGAAAATGCATTAAAGCATCAATTGTTGTCAAACACTAAAATTGTAAAGTTTGGTTTTTTATTATTGTTTCTGATAAGTAAAAGAATCAACATCCTTAACCTGATTCTAAGTAACTGACAGGAAATCCTAACAACAAATCTGAATGCCAATCTGTGTATAAATGTCTGTCTTTTCAGGGTAGGTTATCTCAACAGTGAAAAATAATTTTCCTGAACATGAACAGATCTTCTATGAAAGAAATGTATTCATTGCAACAGAATGATGTAGCACCTTAAATTGTAGTTCAGAAATATATGACTCCTGTAGCACTGAATTTAGCTGGGACTTCAGGTCCCACAGGATAAAAGCAGAAAACAGTCCTTGTTTCTAACAGGATAAGAACTAGGGAACAACAAATGATATCATCAGTGAACAGGTTGAAACAAGCAAACAAGAAATGTATTTTTACCTGAATACATACCCCGTGGAAACTCTGCCAAGCAGTATTCCAGATGTCAAAAGTGCAAATTGGTTCAAACAGAAATAAGGCAAACTCACAGAAGAGAAACACATTGGGACTTTAGCAAACAAAACTATCTCTGACTCCAGAAATCCCCAGGTAGCCTGCTGGAGGCTGGGAGGATAGAGGAGGAAAATCATAGAATAAGCTTGTATCATGGTGCCTTGCCTGGTTCTCACAGGCTTTGTCTACTCAGCTGCCACTTCCTATTGTCAAAGATCATTCAGCAAAGAGACCCTTGGTCTGGTTCAGTATGCTGTTCCTGTTTTCTGGTAGAGCATGCAGGCCCCCACACTCTAGTGAGTTTCTTATTTGCACATTTGGTCTAGACATGCAGACATGTTCACAGAGGTGTATTTCGTTCCCACAGGGAAGCTGCTGAATGAACCCTGAAGTCATACAGATAAGATGTGGGGGCTCTAAATTATTACTGAGTTAGTGAAACATTTGTTATTTTCTTAGAAAAGAGTCCAACTGAACAGCACAGCCATGGTGAAAGCTATTCTTAGAAGAAATCCTGACTATTATTTTTCCATAACCCGCACTGAGTGGACTGAGTAGAATGACCTTCTGTCATTATAGTCACCAGAGACGCAATTTATGAAGTATCAATGCAACTAGTAGACTCAAGACTTGAGCCTGTACTAAAAAGATTCTCTAAAAAAGACAGAAGTTCTGAAGAAGATTTTATATATTGAAAGCACTATTTAGATTGTCTATTTTACATATGGGCATACCTTCTGACACTGTGTCATCCAGCTTTTGAGACCTTTTTCCATAAATAAGATAGGCTGCCAGGTATTCATGATATTCTGGTATTCTATTCTAAAGCAAGTGTTGGTCGATGAGAAAATGAACATGAACCAGCAGTGTGCACTTGCAACAAAGACACCAACAGTATGCAGCTCTGCGTCAAAAGAAGCGTTATCAGCAGGCTGAAAGAGGTGATCCTGCCCCACTACTCTGCTCTTGTGAGACCTCACTTGGAGTATTGTGTACAGTTCTGGGTGTCCTCAATATAAAAAGGATATGGAACTGTTGGAACAAGTCCAGAGGAGGCCACGAGGATGATTAGGGGACTGGAGCACCCCTTGTATGAAGATAGGCTGAGAAAGTTGGGGCTGTTCAGCCTGGAGAAGAGAAGGCTGCCTGGAGATCTCATAGCAGCCTTTCAATATCTGAGGGGGGACTCTTCATTTGGGACTGTAGTGATAGGACAAGGGGTAACGGGTTCAAACTTAAAGAGGGGAAGAAGTTCTTTGCGGCAAGGTTGGTGAGGCACTGGAACAAGTTGCCAGAAGCTGTGAATGCTCCATCCCTGGCAGTGTTCAAGGCCAGGTTGGACAGAGCCTTGGGTGACATGGTCTAGTGTAAGGTGTCCCTGATGATGGCAGGTGGTTGGAACTAGATGATCTTAAGGTTCTTTCCAACCCAAACAGTTCTATAATTCTATGAGTCTATGTCTCTACTTAAATTTTTCTAAACTTCTTCAAATTTGAAATGAATCTTAGTATCTTTATTTACCATTGTTTTAAGCTAGCTCTTCAAACGAAAATAAGCAAGTTCTGGAAAGAATAACTGAGTATCAAGGTTATCAGATGATTTCTCCTATTTCCCCTGAATAAACAGAATTTGATCTCAAGGAATATTCCAGTCACTTTTTCTAATGAATGTCAAAAAAAAGCTGCAACAAAACAAAAGTAATAGAAAGAGTCAGTGAAAACTGGAACAGACTGAGATTTACCTGGGGAAAAAAAAAAAAAAACAAAAAAAAAAGACCTCTGGACCTCTGAGGAAAAACAAAAGACTTTTCTTATCAGACATGGAGTTCAATGTTGATTACAACATAGGAGACTACACCTGGCCATAATTTAGATATGACTCTTTTATTAGGGGTTAGTTTAATAAGATACTAACTGTGCCCTAGAATTGCTTCATCCTCACTGATGAGGTAAGCTCAGTTCAAGAAGCTAAAATACAAATATGTGCACTGGGAAGGTGAAGCCAGCTGTATATGTTCTTGTATACATATCGTTTGCAAATAGACCAGAATCTCAATGGTGAGAAAATGTTAACTCTAAATCTGTTTATTGCTTGTTTATAGTCATTAACTCTTAAGACAGCCCTCTCTCTGGGCAGCATCTAGTGAAGAATTCTTACACTGTATTAAGAATCTCTTGGCTGTATCACTTGAGAATGTCATAGTTCCCTGTGGCATTTTTAACTCTAACATTATAGCTTGAATTTAGACTGAGGCTCCAGAAGAGAAAAAATTATTTTTCTCTTTCAAACCAAGTTTGGCCAAAGCAGATTCTGTTTTATTGATGCAATTCCTTAGACCTGGACTTGCTTTAGTTGTTTGACACAAATTATATAACTTTGGTTGCTAATTATGAGTCAAGGTTTAGTTCACTGTGTTAACATGTAAAAGCAGATGCGTAAAGAAATATTGATTTTTCTCCTTCCCCAGCTAAGCAAAGACTTCAAGCAGAGATTGAACTGAAACAGGATTTGCCACTGTCACTAGGAACTCATCTATGCCATAAGACATTTTATATACTTTAAAGTATTCGAAAAGAAATATTTCTATCACTGTGTCTCTCATACAATGCGAATTTATTTATTTATGTATTTATTTGTCTACTAATTGGAATTCAAAGCCTTCTGTTTAATACTGTCTGTGGAATAGAGATAGAGATATTGATTCCAAAACACTTCTCGGTGACACTTATTTTGACAGAATCTGTAGGTTTTCCATGCTGCAGTATTTATACTCAAGTTTTCTGTATTGAGTTTCTGAATTATTTAAAAATACATAAAACATGAGTAAAGTGGTTCTCACAACGAGACTGGAGAGGTAATATTGCAGGGTCATATCAATAACAGTAGTAAGAAAAGCAACATTGTGACTGCTTGATGTGAAGGCAAGGTTTTCATGATTTTTAACAGCTGACATCGTGGGTCTGTCTTCTGGACTCCTTATGAAAGTGGACCAGTGCTAAATTATGCCCCAGACTTCCCCCAGAATCACACATTAGTGGAATCTTCAGAGTCCCATGGTTCATTTTTCAAAGATTCTGCATGCCAGGTGCATGTTGTGAACCTGTGCTCCTGCAGCTGTATACAAGTTTGAGTGAAGTTGTTTCTCCTGGTTGCAGTTGAAGTTTGAAACAGAGGACTACAGAGGCAAAGCAAGAACAACAGAACCTGGCAGCAGCAACAGTAGTACCAAGTACCCAGTCATCCTCTATCACCACCTTTGTCTCTTGACAGCAGACATCTGGGAAACCTTCCAGTGCTGATGTGTATTCCCTTTTCTCGTTGCTTGGCCACAGATGGGTTACTAATGGTACCAGGCCTGCCTGTGATAGGTTGCTTTGCAGCCTTCTGAATAGTTGCTCCGAAGGATTTGAATCTCAAAAAAAGCTTGTTTTTTTTTTGAAAAAAAACAGCTTGGTTCCAGAGGAAGATTTCTGCTCTTTTTTTCTGCCGTGACAACAGTGGGGTTTTTCATGCTTTTAAAAGCTAATTATAATTGATACATGAGGAGTGTTAAGATTGCAAGGTCAATTGCTCAGAAGTTAGAAAAATGTCAGAATTAAGGTTGCCTATACAGCCTTAATTAGTGTGTCTTAGAAGTAAGTATTACCATCTATAATCACATTAGTGCATGCAATTTTTTTCCATAGCATTCTTTCTTCATTCAGTTCACAGATGGCAAATCAGACTTTATAATGAAAGAGATTGTTGACTGTAGGATACCAGTGTAACTTGCTTCAGAAAATAAAGGTACACAGCTAATGAAGTAGGGTCTGAAAGAAAGAAGATTTAATAATTGTGGTTGCTGAATGCTTCCCAAAGAAACTGAGAGAGTTCTGAGAGTTTATCAAAGGATTCCTTTGTGATGCTTGGCAAGTCACACTCATGCCAGTGTGAGCTTTTAGATTTCTCTGCCCGCTTGCTCTAATCTGGGACTGGTAATGAGCAAAATGCAATGTGCTCATGCAGAAGCTGTTATCATAATGCATAACAGGTTTTTAAGACTCAGTTTTAAAATTTGGCCACAACAGCGTCACAGCAAGCACCTATGGTATCTAGAGATGGGCTATATTATTCATATTTCAGCATAAATCACCTTAAGGTATCCTTAGAGTACCAGCACTCATGTACTACATAAACCAGCAATATCTTATGAAATTTTAAAGCACAGCATGATATCTACATAGAACAGTCAATTAAGATAACATTATCAGATCATATTCAACAGTCTGCATCTTTTTCAAAAAGATGAAAATGTTTATACCTGCTTCAGAGTTGCTAGCTAAATTTTTATGCTAACGTTGATGGATTTTACCTCATTTTTAGAAAGTTTCCAAGTCTCTTGTTTCTTGAAAAGGCATCAAAAAACAAGACACAAAAAGCAAAGGAGCAGGAAACAGTTTGTATCCAACTGATTTCTGCTCAGTTTAGTTTGGTTAGAAGGTCCTCCCTGTTTATCCATTTGAAACAGGGATTTTAGACTTGTATCTCCCTACAGCTGTTTTACCTACTATACTTAGAAAAATAATTCTCTTCTTTTTTCCTTATTTTTTATATACCTGCATAGTTTAAAAACAAACAAAACTGGAAAAAATACAAACAGTAGGAAGGCCTTCTATGTAACCTAGACCTGTGTCTTCTGACACACAGGTGGATGTGCTGACTTATTTATCTTCTATCATGGAAGCAGCAGTATAGAAAAAAATCTCCTGTTTGAATTTCATCATGCTGTGAATAAACTTTCCAGAGATGTTACTGGCAAAGCAAGAGTTTTAATTGTCATATAAAATTAGTTTGATGAGGCCTTATTAATGTTTGGCAATCTCACTAGGTTCATGCCTGAACAGTCATTCTAAGCTTACTGAAGAAAGTCAGAGATGTAATTCAGCAGAAGTAAGGATCTAAGTTAACATTCTTTATCACTGAAATTAAAGTGTCTGTTTTCAGTAGGGTTTCAGCTTATCTTCTTTCTTTTTCACATAGCCTGGCAGAAGCAGGTCGTCTGACATTAGTAAAAACTGCCCTGGGGAAAACTCCGAAGAATCATGCCTCATTTTATCTACTTTACATATTCATTCTCCAAGACATTCTCACACATATTGAGATCAATACATTAGGGTGTCTAATTCTTATTACCTACACAAATCACTCTTTTCATTAACATCAAGCTTACATTAGCAATTATTAGCATATTACCATAATTGTATCATTATTGTAACTTAAAATTGCCAAAGATTTATTGCTCAAAGCCAATTCTGTCAAACAACTCAAATGTTCAAACTTATTACAAATAGCATGCCTCTGTTTCCCTTTCTAGCCAACAAAGTTACTTTCTATGAATCACTTGCAGATTAGTAGGACAGTTTCCTGTACTGCCATATGCATTATTCAGTTTTCTTATATGAAACAAGTTAAAATTTTCTTCTACTGGGTGAACAACAGCTATGTTGGGATCAACAGCAGGAAGACTTCTGATCAGGGGCTTTCTGTCAGGGGCTGTTGTCCTAGACTAGAAGCAGGTTCATCCATCACAATAAAACCTTATGGGGTAAATGATGTTGCTACTTCAGCTATGGTGACTCGTTTGACAAAGAATAGTGCCTATTAAGAAGAGATGCGACCAAGCTGAACAAGACAGGGAAAAAATCCTGGCAATCAGAGGAGGCCCCCACTGTGTAAGAAATGCAGAAAAGAGATCTTCAAAACTGTAGGGTTATCTCTGTTCCTGGAAAGATGCTAAGTCAGTTCCTCTTAAGAGTTCAGTTCCAAAGGCAAGAAGAAGGCAGCATCAGGAACAGTTAAGATGGATTCAGAAAGGGTCAGTCGTGCTTGTCCGATGTGAATGGCTACAATGAAGTGACTAGCTATGTGAACAGGGAAAAATGGTGTAATATACATTTATTCATGGTATACATATAACTGAATCTATTAAATGTTTAAACTTATGCTCCCATGGCATTCTTATTTGGAAGCTGGGGAGGTATTGGCAAGATCAATGTGGTGGTAGGTAGGCTAAAGATTAAGTCATCTGCATGTATCTACATGTTTCTTGAACACTTCCGGGGATTGTGATGCCACCACTTCCCTGGGAAGCCTGCTCCAGGGCCTGACCACCCTCTCGGTGGAGAAATTTTTTCCAAATATCCCATCTAAACTTCTCCTGGCACAGCTTGAGGCAATTACCTCTTGTCCCATTGCTTGTTGCTTGATGCTAGAAACTACTTGAATGACGGTTATAAAGATGGTAGGACCAAATTCTTTTTGGTAGTAGCAAACAATAAAATAAGGGACAAATATCACAAAATCTGTCTTGGTGATTCACTTTGGATATTATGAAAAACAAAATCAGTATGGGAGTAGTGCAGCACTGAACCAGACTACTCAGAGAGCTGCTGAAGTTTCCAGCCTTGGAGCTTTTCAAAACTTACCTGGACAAAACCATAATTGATCTGAAAGTGATGGTGCTGTTGAGAGCCCAGGTCTAAAATGAAGGTTGGACCAGACGACAGTCAAAAAGTACTTTCCATCCAACATTTCTAAGAGTTTATTTTAGACATCTACAGCAGTATGAAATGAATCATACTTAAAACAGCACTGACTGCAATAATTTATACTATTAAGGAAAGTATGGATTAATTCTTTAGTCATAACTACTGATATCCTTAGAGACTTCAGGGCTGAGATTCATCTTTCTAAACGTAACTGTCTATAGTTTAAGTCAGTCACCCTTTACTCCCCTTTTTGTCATTTGTAAAGTTCAATTGATCTCATCACAGATTAGTAAACAAAATAGTTCAAGTTATTATTGTAATATATACATTATACGTAAAATGTGTATATATATATAATCCATATATATTATATATGCATTATAAATGTAATTATTTCTTCCAGTGACTATAAAGGAGCCAAGTTTAAATAACCAAGGTATAGTTGTCTACCTGCAGGTGCTTTCAATTGTTCCTACGAATCTTACTATGACTATGTAAATCATCGCTGTCCCTGTCCATGGCAGAGGAGTTGGGAATAGATAATCTTCAAGGTCCTTTCCAACCCAAAACATCCTATGATTCTATGATTCTGTGATCCAGTTAAGAAAGAACTTGTTTATGTTGAGTCCATCTTCATGTTGAATATTAAAGGCGAAAGTACTGGCTGCTTACCAAGTCCCTAAAATGAAACATTCATTTACTTTATTTAAAAAAATCACAAAGCATGTATTGGATTTTAGTTCTAAAAGCAGTGCTTTAAACATTGCGCACTGTCATTAACAGAGAAATTTTTACAAAGACAGGTATAAAATTATTGACTGTTCATCATGCATACATATATGTGTTTTACTCCTATTGTGAAGAGATTAATGATCATTAAAAAATGAGAAGACATTCTAAACACTTAGGTAAATTTTTACAATCACAATTAAACTTATGCTGTAGAGATCTGAAAAGGGCATTTATGCTTTCAGCAAGGAAACATAAAGTGGTGGCCTGTAAAATACACTATTTTAGAAAGCCAGCAATTCTTCAGTGCAAGAATGCCAAATTGTGTATAATCTGGTCTATTACACTGGACTTTGGTTTGTTGCAAGATGCCAGGTTATGGAAATGAGACAGGAAAAACATGCACAGTTTGAAGTTAAACAAACAAGTTAGTTAAATTAAAAAAACCAACCAAAAGCCCCCAACCAAAACCAAAGCATCCTGACAATGGAGATTTTTTTTTCACGTTTCTTTTGGTCTTGTAGTATTCAATGTTTTGCTTGTCTGTTTTTGCCAGTAACCACAGATTTTTGTGGTAGTGATCACCAAGAATGCAAACATAAGCTAGTACCTTAACTTCTCATGTGTTCTTTCAATTAGTTTTATATAAAATCTTAATTTGCTTAAAAAAGTAACAAAAAATGAGAAACATGTGCTTTGAATTAATGACAATCCAGTCACCAGATGTTTCCAATGTAAATACTTGTCAAGGTCAGAAGTCATATCCCCGAGAGTCTGCTCTACTGAAGCAGATTGCCACTGGCTGTTATTTTTTACCTTGTCTGTGCAGTGCAGAGATTGTCCACTACATCATATAAGTCTGGAAATACTAACAATATATTCTAGGATATCTTAGAAAGATTCTCCTTTCTCTTTTAGGTACAATTTAGTTGTTCAGCTAGAATGGGAAAGATAATTTGGCAGCACAGTCTTTAGAATATATATTTCCAGTTAAAATACTCCATTGGGATCAAGAACTAATAAGCAGCTTTTAATTAGGATGTTTTGCATGAAAAGTTTTGCATAGTAACTAATATAAAGCAGTGTTTATTGCCTAAAATATGGAAATCAGAGTATTAATTCGACAAATGCATTAAAAATAGTGTTGTGAATGATGGATTAAGAAGAGCAGTATAAACAAATAAAATCCACAAAAGAAATATGTCTTCCTTTTTCTTCCTTATTTTTTTTAAGTCCTGTTCTGTTGTCTGTCTCCAGTGCACCTTGTCTTACAATGGCTTAGGTTAGAAGAGACCTTGAAAATCATCTAGTTCCAAGTCCCCTGCCATGGGCAGGGACACCTTCCACTGGACCAGGTTGCTCAAAGCCTCATCCAACCTGGCCTTACACATTTCCAGGGATGGGTCATCAACAACTTCTCTGGGAAATCTGTTCCAGTACCACATCACCCTCACAATAATTCAATAACTGGCAAAAATGAAAGCAAGTATTGAATGATTTAAGTTGCTATATGATTCATCAGCTTCATGGTAGCTACTAAATGTTGAATGAAAAGGCATGTTATTTGTATGCAACTATTTCTAAAGCAGTGATTCTTACTTATTCTTGTAGATGGATATCCCAAATCCAGCCCATTGGGACAGCCGACATAATGAAGCAGAGTCACTGACCTCTACGTCAGAGATTAAATCATAGGGCAGAATTATTTCAAATCCTTAAGCATGCACTCAAGAGACATCCCAGCTTAATACTAGAACTAAACTTGACAGTGGTCTGTCATGGTTTACCTCCAGCTGTCAGCTAAGCACCAGCACCACACAGTTACTCTCTCACTCATTCCCCTGCCAACAGGATGAAAAAAAGAATCAGAAGGATGAAGTGAAAAAACTTGTGGGTTGAGATAAAAATAGTTAATAGTTGAAATTTAATAATAACAATAACAATAATAATAAATTGTAAAAAAAAATTTCCACCAACTGGAGACAGTGAAACAGCATCAATTGACAGATGCCCAGACAGCCCCTGAGCAGTGGTCCAGCCTCCCTCTAGTTCTATTGCTAAGCCTATAATACGGGTATGGAATATCCAGCTGTCTTGGCTGTGTCCCCTCCAAACTCCTTGTGCACCTCCAGCCTACTCACTGGTGTGGTGACATGAGGAGTGGAAAAGTCCTTGACTCTGTGCAATCACTGCTCAGCAATAGCTAAAATATCTCTGTTGTAACTGTTTCCAGCACAAACCCTAAACACAGCCCCATAGTAGCTACTGTGGAAAAAAAAAAAAAACAAAAAACTCTCTCCCAGCCAAAACCAGCATATGGCCACTATCATGTCCGTATTCCATATTCAGAATTTCATTTCCAGTGAAAAGAGCTCAGCATAACAGCAGCATGCAGGAATCTATATGCTACAATGTGCTCTGTTCTGGATACAAGGGGCTTGGAAACTCCAGGCATCATTCATCACATACTTGCAAAGCAGATAGTAAGTTACTGAAAATCTCTTTTTCAGTGGTCAAGATCTCCCTTATGTTGTCTTCAGGCTATCTTTGGATGTGTAAATTGTCTATTCACATTCATATTTCTATTTGTATTTGAAATTACTTGGTGTCCTTTCATGAGATAAGTATTTGTATTCAATAAAAATTACCTCCCGTATTCAACATGCCCAAGACAAGATAATTTGCTTTGTTGTACAAATTCCATTTTCACTTTCACATTTGTACTAATGTGAAAACATTCCAGTTAAATCAGCGTTGCAACCTCTACATTCTAACACTTTCTAGCTGCTTGTATCCTTTATATCCTTACAAATAAAATCTTCAGAATTTCCTAAAGGCATAAGAAAGGGCATTCCAGATTGGGCTTGTTGTTCAGTGTTTTGTCTTTAAAGTTTGTGTGCGGAATAATAGATGCAGAAAAAGAAATAAATATACACACGCACATATATATGCATACATATGCACGTATATATATATTTTTGCGGAATATACTTATCTAGTATTTTTGTCCCCTTAGCACTTCCATTGAGAATGGTTTATGTGTGTGTATAGAACTATAGGAACATAGAATCATTTAGTTTGGAAAAGATCATTAAGTCCAAATTTTAACCCAGCACTACAAAGTCCACCATTAAACCATGTCTGAGGGCCCCATATCGTTTTTTGAACACTTCCAGGGATGATGACTCCACCATTTCCATGGGCAGTCTTTTCTAATGCTTGACAGCCCTTTCAGTGTAGAATTTTTTCCTAATGTCCAGTTTAAACCTCCCCTGGTACAACTTGAGGCCATTTCATCTTGTCCTATTGCTTGTTACTTGGGAGAAGAGACCAGCGCCCACCTTGCTAGAACCACTTTTCAGGTAGTTGTAGGGACTGATAAGGTCTCTCCTGAGCCTCCTTTTCCCCAGATAGAAAATCCCCAGTTCCTTCAGTTGCTTCTCACAGGACTTGTGCTCCAGACCCTTCACCAGCTTTGTTGCCCTTCTCTGGACCCACTCCAACACCTCCATATCATTCTGTAGTGAGGGGCTCAGAACTGAGCATAGTATTCAAGGTGCTGCCTCATCAGGACTGAGTACGGGGGGATGATCGCTGCTGTAGCACTGCTGGCTTTCTAAAACAAACATGATTATATGGTCTATGCAGCTTAATGCTGATTAGGCCTGTAAATGAATTGGCTCAGGAGTAAAAAGGTTACTGACCTATATGCATAATCCAAACTGTCTGGAGTAAAAATTCATTGACTTCACTTACATTATTTAACCAAATTTGAAGCATAGACAAGAATAGAATTTAACAACTTCTACGAGTGGCAAACAAATCCTGTAGCACAGCACAGTGTTGGTGAAAAAGTTAACATGAAAAGTAAGTGATTAAAACTATGTGGGACAATCTTTTTGAATTTCTGTGCTCCTGCAGGCTCATAAATGATACTTTTATCTGATAAGACCTGGCAACACAACACTAAGGCAATCTATTAGAAAGCAAATTATTGCAACAGAAGTAAATGGTGTTGCTACTTTGAGCAGAAGTCTAATAAAGATGCCTAAGCAGCTCCTTTGACTTCCAAGACTCACAAGAGCATTGAGATGAAGAACAGCATTTCCTGTCTTGAAGGTGGGAGCACAGAAAAGGCCATCAGTTTGGTCAAATGTTGGGAGACCATCTCAGATCTTCTAATGCAATGATCAGTCCTGGCATCAGGAGTTGGGACATACTTTGTGTCCCATTTCACTTGTCAACCACCTCCATTTATAAAACTAAACTTTTTTAGTTTCATGATTTAGGCCCATGTTTAACTGTGCTTCAAGAGCTGCTATGTACAGATATCATGACTCTCAAATGCAGTTGTTTAGAGGTATGAAGCTGAATGATTAGACATCCAAACAAGAAATCAGGAACAGAAGCTGGTCCACCTAATTTTATCTCACAGTTCTATAACACAGATGAACGCTTGCTGTTTTAAGAGGGTTTGTCTTCAGACAGAAAACTGTTTTCTTTGGAAAAGGTCATTGCATTTGATATATTTAAGTAGTGAAGTGAAGAGGCTCAGAGTATCAATACAGCTCCCACAGTAAACTGTTTGTCCCTGTAAGACAGACATAAAACTTCATGCCATTGGTAGAAAGCAAAAATGAGACAAAGCTGTGCACTGGGTGGCCAGAACTTCAAATAAAGGTGTTTTTCCATCTATATAACTACCTAAAATGTAGCTAATGTAAATATCACAGTTGAATTCTAGCCATACGTAACCATTTGGGAAGACGATATCAGAGAAAATTGCCCTCCTTAACAGAGAGGTAGTGTATCTTCATGTGCCTGCCTCATGTATTCATTAAATGCTGTGAAAACTGTGAGAAATATTTTATAATTCTAGGCAGATGGGATCAGCTGCAATTCACAAAGCCTTTGATATCAGAAATTCTGTCTCATTTAATTAGAATTATAAATCTATAATTGTTGAATTATGTTTTGATCCACTTTTTTTTTTTTTTTTTTTAATCCTATGTAGATTAGGAGTAATTTCAGTGAACTGTCTCAATTTACACCTGGTTTATGCTATTGCAGGGAATTTCCACCTATTTAACGCAGATACATGCATGGCAGACCTGAACCCCCATTAGACTTGCATGCTGGCAAGCTTCCAAAAAGGGAATTTTTCTATATAATGAAGCTATTACTATGGAACATAGCGCAGCGTCTGATGTTCTAGACTGGTATATTTGCTCTCAGGATTTACATATCTTTGTCAATTGAAGAGGATCTTTGGTAGGTATTATTTGTTGCTATGCTTTTGTTTTTAAGAAGCAACTGCCAATGCCCAAATGAATAGTAATGATGCAGTTGGAGATTTTCTGCTGTAGGATGTGATGGTTTATAGATGAGTTTATAGAATGTCAAGTCATATTATCTGCTACATGGGGACATGATCTGATGGGCAGAAATCAAAGCTTCAAAGTGTCATCCTGATGCACTGGAGACTGAAAACCACTGACCTACCTTTTAGTGACATAAATTTGTTTGTAGTGATATAAAAATAGCTTCCACTCTGGATTCAAAATTATTACAGCTTGAGAGGTCAAGAAATTTATAGTAATCTTTGACTAAAAGATCATAGGCATAAGGTGCAATGCTTTTCAGTTCATTTTCTTTATTCTTTTTCACAAATACATAACTACTTTGTTAGTAGGAGGAGCATTATTCTAGCAACAGCGTAGGGCTGGTTTTGCAAAGGCAAAACAGACAGCTTCAAGTGGCGCTTGGGAGTAGAGACTGAAGAAGTTGGGTAAGGCACTGCTGTCACCCACCTCTTGTCCTACATGTATTTTGACTTTCTGTTAACTGTACAGTCTTTGCCTGTGCATTCAAAAGTAGAGTTCTGCTCACACTATTGCCTAACCTTGGGAGTACTTCAAGCATGTAAAGGACTGCTGTCAACAGTGACATTTTGAGAAAAGTGAAATTTGGCATCTGAGCAGTCTCAGCTTCTTCTTCACTTGTTCCCCCAAGGGCCCATGATGTAGCCGTGCCTCTGTGTTATTCATGCCACAGTTACTCTACAAGCTTTGCACACACCAGAAGTGACATTTCCACCACTGCTAGCTCCCTGACCAGAGACTCTACCCAAGGAATACGAGACCCAGACCCATTCCTTTCTTTATATGAAGAAATTGCAAATTATTTTTAGAGTGATATTCTTTTTGTCTTCCTACTTGGAATGGAATAGAACTGGCACATAAGAGCTATTTAAAACGGTTTGTCTTTAAATGCATTTGGGTCAGCATGCTGTATTTTGTCAGGGTTGCCTTTTAAATTAGTTTTTAATTCCAGGCAGTAAATTTCACTTAAAAAGCCCTCAAAGTACAGCCTCTCTCCCCAGCAGATGAGCAGCAGTGCTAGATCCGACTATAGGCTCACCTTTGATGGTGGCTAGCAGCAGATGTTCAGGGAAGGAGTATAAAAGCAAGGTATGTACAGAATGGTGCTTTCGTTGTTTATGTTGTTGCAGCTTATGGCTGCCTCTGGTTCAGGGACCTCCTGAACTAAAGCCAGAAGCTGTAATCAGACCACCATATTTAGTAGTCCTTGGTGGAGCTTTCCTCCATTAGCTTGCCTAATCAACTTTTGAATCCATTTGTACTCTTGGCATCAAAAACATCCTGTAGCCACAGGTTCAACAATCTGTTTAAGTATTGAATGACAAAGGTATTTCCTTTTTAGTATTTCGGAAAATTTTCTCAGTAATTCCATTTGATGTTCTCTCATTTCCTTGTCACTGAAAACACAATACTGTTACCCATTCCATATTGTTAATATTTTTACAGAACCCTGTTATATCTCTGTCATCTCTTGTCTGAACTTAAGTGTCTCAATCAGTTTAATATTTTTGTAGAGAAGCCTTACATGTCTTTCAGCCTTTTAGCAGTACTGTGTTCTTCTTTATATGAGGTGACCAGAACCCATGAGGGTTTAAAAATGTGAGTGCACCAGAGATTTGCATGTATTCATAGATTTACGCAGTTTTCAGTTCTATTTCATTTCTTTTCCCTATTCCTCACTCAACAGTTCCTGAGATTGTCTTTTTCACTACAGCTAAATGTTAAACTCACACTTTCAGAAAATCTTAAGAATTATTTTAGCTTTTTTTACCCAGAAAGCCTTTATGGACTTTGTTGTATACAAACTTTAATATATAGTTGTATGAATATATTTTAGTGGAAAATATGAAAAAAATCAATATATAATGTTGTCACGTGAAAGACGGGGGGGAGATTTTCTCAACCCCTAGTGTTTGACTGTCAATCAGCACCCCAAGAAAGCTGAGACCCTTGTGCCCAACCAGTCTGTCAGTGTCCTGTTATACACACCCTTCCCTGAACAGTCCCTCTGGGTCAGAGGGCAATAAGAATGTCTTGTTCAGGGAAATGTCCCAACAGCATAAGGGGGACCCTTCAGCAGACCTTCCCACTTTATGTTACCCATTGCTGGTGACTGCTAGCACACATGAAGGACTAATACTTACAGTTTACAGAATAACACCCTTTATTAAGATAAAATTGTGAAAAATTAAGGTTCAGAGATTGCCTGTGACAGGGACTGTTGGCAAAAACAAGCTTGAAGTGGTACACAACCAGACTATAATCAGTAACAACAGCTAGCGTGTGTTCGTTTAGTGCACATAAGATAAAATTCTTACCCAATAGGCATCCCTAAGGGAGAAGACAGGTTCAGCCCAGCAACTGATCTCAGAAGTTCCAATAGAGTCTTTCTTGCTTTCCCTTTTCTAATTTCAATGGGAATTTATACAATTTGACTCAAGTTAGTAACTCCCCATAACCCTCCCACCATGTACAGTGGCCAGTTGATTTGCATAAGGTTACATCATTTTCATCGAAATGACACCCTAGTCATGTTTTGCTGATGTGTGAAGCCATATGTTGATGATGTCCATGTGCTGTAGCAAATATATTTTGATAGTAATTTGTATCTTATCACAGGGAATATCCAAAACTAATTTGAAAGCTTTCTGATTTTTGCCAACTTCTGAGTGATTAAAATTTGTAAATGGTTTTCCCTGATTTGTCTGTTATAGAAAATTTTCCCACACTTTTTTCCACTAACGAAACAAGGACAAACTTAGTGGGGGAGAACGAAGAGAATCAGTTCTTCAAGTCCTTCCCACCCTGTGCATATTTTCTGGATAACTGATTTGAAACACCATATCTGTTGCATTTGCTTCTGGATCACATGAAATCACTTCACTGATTTGGCAGCACCTACCATGGGATCACTACCCAGAAGAAACTTCCTTGAAAGACTTTGGACCAGAAATGAACTAAAATATACCCAGCTGGAGCCCAAGAGAAAAGTGTTTATGGCTGGCTGGTAGTACCCATCAAAGAATCTGGAGACTATTCATTACTGTTGTATAATATTCTATGGAATCTTTAATGTTTATAAATGTTAGGGGGACTCAGTTTTGTAGATCTGGAGAAAATATTTGGAAAAAACAAATCAAACAACAAAGTCACCTGTAGCACTCTGCCCCATGGCACCAGGTTAGGATGAGTGGATTCTAGGTTATTTCTAATTCATGGTGAAAGAATACTATTTACTAAATTGCTTAACACTATTATTTCCTGCATTCCTGCTGTATCTTTGGAGAAGACATTTCGGACCTTGTCATAATATCTGCAAAAGTCACAAACCAGGACAGGAGTTGTTTTGAGGTCATTAACAACTGCAATGGAGGCTTTGAAGAAAGATTTATCCCACTGGATTTTTTTCCTTTCTGTGACATTTATCTTACTATTCCCTGTTTCTCACTCTTGCTTTTCTGTAGCAATATAGGAAACGAGCCAGGTTTGTGAAAGTTTACTTTCCATACCTTGACTGACGCACATACTAAGTTTGAAGTGCAAATTGGTCAAAAGGTGATTTTAGAATCAATATAAATAAAACTGACACCTGTCTAATGGGAAGCTCTTTGTTATTGTTCTGGGTAGAAGTAACAGTAGAGAGGTGGAGGAGGTCGGAGCGGTCGAGGTGGGGAAGGAGACGGTGAGGGAACGGCTGGAAGCGCCGGTTTGTGTGGCCCTTTCGGCACCGGCCGAACGGGGAGGGGAGAAGGAAGCGGCTACCGAGGAGCGCGAGGAGGCGGCGGAGGAGC
>WYDI02008242.1:0-19016 GCA_009867235.2 Psittacus erithacus | reverse complement strand
AGCAGTAGCTAAAAACATCGGTGTTATCAGCACTGTTCCCAGACCGAAAGTCAAAAACACAGCACTGCACCAGCTACCAAGGAGAAAAAGTGACTGCTACTGCTGAACCCAGGACATGGGGCCTATTGCTGCTTGGGGACTGGCTGGGCATCTGTTGTTTGGTGGTGAGAAACTGCTTTCTTTTGCATCACTTGTTTTTCTCAGTTTTATTCTTTGTTTGTTTGTTTTCACTCTTTGTTTGTTGTCTTCTTACTTTTTTTTTTTAGAAAAATATTAAACTGTCTTTATCTCAACCCACAAGTTTTCTCACTTTTACCCTTCTTTTCCCCATCCTTCTGTGGGAGAATTGAGCAAGTAGCTGTGTGGTACTTAGCTGCCTACCAGCGTTCAACCTTACAATCCCCAAATTAAAACTGTGTTAATGAGGCCAAAAGCTTGACTATGACACACGATGGTTAGTTGTCTGCAGTCTTCAGTTGTTACCATTATCCCCAGTGCAGTTTTGGCCTATGCCACCCTGTTTTAGTGAGAAAACATTTTTCTGTATGGATGTGAGACACTCCATATGAGCTGACCTCAGAAGCAGAACTAGGTCCCTGAGCCATGTTATTTGTTTCTATACTTGTAGCTGCAGATGCATTCCCAGATTCGTTCCCATACCAGAGTACTGGGATCCAAAACCTTCACTGTCACCTCCAGCCCATGAATGCTTCTGATGCTCAATTTTCCTTAGCTCTCCAAGGACTTGAGAAAAGAAGCCCTTGATAACTGAGATCAAGGGTCCCTCTCTTCTAATTCTATACTTTGTGCAGACAACCAGGTGAAAGTTTCCCTCTGAGATTTACACGTGGCTGAGCATGAGCATGAACCTAACTCTATACTCAACCATCTGTCTGTTTATAACTCTTAATGGCTCTTGTGCTAGCTCAGGGCCTGAAGTGCCCATGGTCTGGTACTGATTTGTTGTGGGACAAATGTATTTTAGAGTATTAACCCCATATCCATCTCCCAAATTCATTAATTATAAAAAGAGCCCTGTTTGCTTCACTTCTAAGCCAAGCTATACTGGAAGAACTACACCAGAGTTTTCCTGCAGGAAGTCCATGGAGCTTTTCAGGCATGTTTCAAATAAGATGTAGACATATTTTACTTCTGAATGCCAATACGGATAAGGTAGTTGTATGGGAGACCCTGTTCTTGCACTGAAGCCAACTCTAAAATCTTCTGTAATACATAAGGATGCAGGTTTGATTTATATTTTATTTGGAAAAGCTGTGAAAGCAAGGCGGTGAAGTGATTTGTCTCATTTAAGAATCAAGTCAGTAGCAAAACCCAGTCTCAGTCCCCTGGGTTTCAAATTTTGTCAGTTGCCTTCTCAAATGGGGTTAGACTTTAATGGCCAGTCTGCAAGTGGTATGGGCTTACATGAATAACTTTTTCCCAGCCTAGGTAAACTCTTCAAAGAGACCGCAGCAGCAAGAGATCACACTTGATGCATTCAAAAGGGTTCAGGTGTGAGGTATGGAAAATCAGATTTCTGAGAGACTTGTTGGTAAAATAAATTATAATGGGAAAATACAGGTAATGACATTAGGGGAATTGGAGAGTTTCTCACACAGTACTACAGGCATAACCTTATTAGTACATTTAAAGCCACAAATCTGCTTTGTCTCAGTGAAATGAAGGAGGAAATTCTGTCCACTGTGGTGGTAAATGCTTCATTAAACAGATCAGGAAAGCCAAAGCCCTTCAACAGTTGTATCTGGTGAAGAATGTAATGGGCATCAACAAGGGCTTCTGCGGGCATACCAACAGCAAAAGAAAGACTAAGGAAAAGGTGGGCTCAGTGCTGAATAGGGCAGGAGATCTGGTGACAACAAACATGAAGAAAGCTGGGATGCCCAATGGTTTCTTCCCTAGTCTTTACAGGCAAGACTACTCTTCCGGAATCCCAGGTTCCTAAGACTAGTGGGAAAGTCTGCAGCAAGGAAAACTTAAGCATGGTGAAGGTCAATTTTGTTAAGGAACACTTTAAGAAACTGAACATACAGAGGTCCACAGAACCTGATAGGATGCGTCTGTGACTGGTGAGAGAGCTGGCTGATGTGTTTTGCAAGGTGGTCCTCAATTACCTTTGAAAGGCCAAGGCATACATGCAAGGTTTCTGCAGAGTGGAAAAGACAAAGTGTCACTCCTATATTGAAGAAAGACAGGAAGGAGGATCCAAGGAACCACAGGCCAATCATCCTCATGTCAGTCACTGGGAAGGTGATGGAGCAACTATCCCAGAAACCGCTTTGCAGAAAAGGCCCTGAGGGTCTGAATGGACGCCAAGATGACCAAAAGCCAGCAATGCACTTTTGCGACCAAAAAAAGGCCAACAGGGTGGCATTAGGAAGCATGTTACCAGTAGATTGAGGAAGTTGATTCTTCCTTTCTGCTCAGCACTGGTGCAACACATCTAGATGGTGTGTCCAGGTTTGGGCCGTCGAGAAGAGACACATGGACGTAGAAATATATATATGTGTATGTATGTGTGTGTGTGTGTGTGTGTGTGTGTGTGCCCTGAGCTCACCTGGGCTTATAGCTGACCCCCAAGTTCATCTTGGATAGACTGGAAATCACAGACTGCAAATTACTGCATCTGTAGAGGCTTTGCCTTGTAGTTGCTTGGAGAAGGAAGCCGTCTGAAGAACTTCCCAGTCACCCAGCCCTCTCTTCCCAGAAGAGTCTGTCTGCCTTTCCTCTTTTTTCCCCCTTGGAGGGACTTCTATAAGGTTTAATGAGCTGGCTGAGGGAGTAAGCCTTCTCAACATGAGGCTTTTGATAGGCAAAAGGTGGATGTTTAACTGTATGATTCCTGTGGAAATGAAATTCAAAGATGACCAGCAAAAGCACCGAATATTTAGTTGTGTGAACAAAATCTATTAAACATTGTTGCTAAGTTGCATTAGGGTAGTTTGAATCTCTAGTTTAATGTCAGAAACTGAATGTAAACAGATACATCTGTGGCTAGGGGAAAGGACTGTGTTCCAGATTATCATAAACTGTGTAAGTCAGGCTGTCCTGGTTGATTATAGCCTCCTCTTGTTTGTAAAGAAGCACCACTACATTTTTACAAATGTCTTCTTCACTCCAAGTTACTAAATGCTAACAGGTCTCCAAGAGACTGGGCATTAAGAAGCCTTTCTCAACAAAGGAAATACAAGTCTCTGTTTTCCCACTGGTGTTCAAAAGTTTGCAAGTGATTTATTCAAGGTCACTCTGCTGACAGAGTCCCTTCCTGGGAGATTTTTATTTTAAAAACTCTTGCAAGGCATTTTTAGTGTTTTTATTTTCTTGCATGCACAGGAGCCTGACAAGGATCAAATCTTGCTACATTGGATTGCAGGAAAACGAAACGTGAAACCTCTCATTTTACTTATGTTATAATGGTGCAGCCTCCCAAAATCTGAAGGGGCCCTATTAGGATGCTGTGGAGGAGCTCTTCATTAGGGACTGTAGTGATAGGACAAGGGGTAATGAGCTAAAAGTTAAACAGGGGAAGTTTAGATTGGATATAAGGAAGAAGTTCTTTAGTGTAAGGGCGCTGAGGCACTGGAATGGGTTGCCCAGGGAAGTTGTGAATGCTCCATCCCTGGCAGTGTTCAGGGTCAGGCTGGACAGAGCCTTGGGTGACATGGTTTAGTGGGAGGTGTCCCTGCCTATGGCAGGGGGCGTGGAACTAGATGATCTTAAGGCCCTTTCCAACCCTATCTATTCTATGATTCTATAGAAGGCTACATGGAGACTTTATAGCAGCCTTCTAATATCTGAAGGGGACCTACAAGGATGCTGGAAAAGGACTCTTCATCAGGGACTGTAGTGATAGGACAACAGGTAATGGGTTAAAGCTTAAAATGGGGAGATTCAGGTTGGATATAAGGAAGAAGTTCTTTATGGTGAGGGTGGTGAGGCACTGGAATGGGTTGCCCAAAGAAGTTGTAAATGCTCCATCACTGGCAGTGTTCAAGGCCACGTTAGACAGAGCCTTGGGTGACAAGGTTTAGTGTGAGGTGTCCCTGCCCATGGCAAGGGGGTTGGAACTGAATGATGTTAAGGTCCTTTCAAACCCTAACCATTCAATGATTCTATGATTCTAAGTTCACTAGATGTTTAAGGAACTGGCTCATTTGTCATACAATGAGAGACTGAGAAAGCTGAGACTGTTTATCCTGAAGAAGAGAAGGCTCAGGAGAAATCTTACCAAAGTGACAGGACACAGCTGAGTTTTGCATACTGCTTTTCTCATCTGGCAGAGCATTTCGTCATTTGGAGAGAGTCCTATATCATGGGCACACTGATTCTACTGAAGAGTTACTAACTTCTGACAAGCAGTACTTCAATTGTAGGAGTCCATGTGTATCTTCTGTGCTTGAGACACAAAGCCTAAGAATACAGCACAGCATATGGTAATGCAGAATACAGGAAAAAATGTTGATTACCATTTACATTGTTAGTCTCTTCATTTCAAGAAAATACAAACTTCAGCAGCCATATCCAGCTATATTATTCCTCATGACATTACAAAATAGTGAGACAGTTCCACAGACTAGATTAACAATCATGGTATTAATACTATGTATTAATAGATAGTGAATAGCATATTAACTATATATCTGTTAATATATTGATATCTAATAATATATAGTACTATATATAGGGTGTATATATAGTACAGTATATATTGCTGCATAAAATTGCTGTAATTGTAGAGAAATATGTATTGTGGATCATAAATCAATGTAAAAACACCAAGGTGGTTTCCCTCACCACCACCACTCTGTCTGTTTAAGCTACTGGACAAGTCGTGGCATGAATAAATGCATTTCCTTCCTCTGAAACTGTGTAATATGAAATGCTGTGTTGTTAGTACAAAATATATGTTGTTCAGACAGAGATTATTATTCTGACAACAGCATAAACAAAGGTATCATTGTACATTATGTTTCAGTGTGTAGTATAGTATAATGGCAATATGGTATTATGTAATGGGCACAAAGTGAAATACAGGAAATTCCATTTAAACATAAGACAAGAACTTATTTTCTGTGAGGGTGATTGAGCACTGGAACAGGTTGCCCAGAGATTTTAAGCATCTCTGTCCCAGGACATACTCAAAACCAAGGTGGTCACAGCTCTGAGCACCCTGTTATAGCTGACCCTGCTTTGAGCACAAAGTTGAACTAGATAATCCCAGAGGTTTCTTTCAACATTAGCTATTTTGTGATTCTGTGAAAAGATGCGATTAGATTTCAGCGATGTCTGAAGAGGAGGGTGCTGCAAATCTTTGTGCACCAGCTACCCAGAGCCAGCTGTGCAACAAGACCAAGACTGCTTCCTTGTAAATAAGGAACCTTAAAGAGTTTAAGAACTGCTGTGGCTGAAAGTGCCCAGATAAGACCCAGACACACATGCTGCATTGGTTTCTACAGAAAAGGACATGGGGCTCAGTGCAATGGTGAACCATGGCTTTACCCAGGGGGGAGTAATGAAAGGATCAGATCACTGGGGACATCACAGCAGAGTGCAGGTGCACCTAAAGAGTCCTACCGCATCACAGCTCCAAAGGTCCCTTCTGGACTGCTACAACCACCTGTGCTCCTCTCAGCATAGCATTATTATATTTAGGATGAGAACTGAAGATCAGAGTGAGAACTGTGCAGTTTCCATTCCTGGAGGCTTTCAGCTGCCTTGGACTGGATAAAGCTCTGAGCATCCTGGTCTGACCTCAGAGTTGACCCTGCTTTCAACAAAAATGTGGTATAGAGACCTCCTGAGGTCCCTTCTAGCCTGAGTTACACCACAGTCCTATGACCGGCCCCTCTCCAGTTTCCCAGGGATCCTGGATGAATTGCAGAGCCACCCAGATCAGCACAGCAGTGCCCCCAGCAGATGCCCTGAGCAGTCAGGGGTATGTTCAAGCACCATGACACTGGCACTTACCTCTCATGTTTTCCTGAGCTTTGGGGCATGCTGGCGATGGCAGGGACAGTTACCTGTGGCTGACTGTCCAAGCACTAAACACTTCTTGATTTTCAGTTCATATCAAACTCGCTGGATGTGCGTTGCTCACCAAAGGGCGGGAGTGTATGTAGCCCTCATCCCAGATCTGAGCGGCTCAGCAGCGCCCACCTCGAGGAATGTTTCACTGAAGTGATTGTCTCCGGCTGGCTTGTCTGGGCCTGCAGAGTGAGTCCTGCTGACCTGTTAGTACTCACAAAGGCCTCCCTGTGATTAGTTTTTGTCTGGGAAAGTGACTTCCATTGTTTCAGCTTATTTATTTATTTCTTCTAAATGAGCATTTCACTTTCAGTTCTGGGCAGAAGTCAGAAAGGAAGCGTTTTAGGTTTTTCCACCAAAAACCTTGGGCTGCATTCCCTGGTGGGCGACAACTTTCTAAAGGTTTAATCCAATTCAAATTAGTTAAATTAAAGTTATTATATGAATCCTTCTCACCCCACAGCCTGCTCCATTCTTCTACAGAAGTAGATAGTTTTATGTGTTCAGAACAAGCCGCAGTAAAAGGTTACAGTAATATTATCACCATCATTTCTCCTAGGACTTCACCAGGAGCCAGAGTTTATATATTTTTTCCTCATTCAAAATTCCTCCTTAAACCCTCAAGAGTTTTGTGTGAACAAAATCAAAATCCCAAAGATTCTTAAGAAAGTAGTTTCATTTCCACATGCTTTGCATGTGTGTAATCAGATCTGTTAAAATTGGTTTGAGATACCGGACAAAATGTTCCTCACTAATAACTGGTCTTACACAGCAGAGGTTTCTTTTGAAGTACCAAGCATGGATACATGATCCTATTTAATGACAGCACTTTAAATTACAGGCTGGTTAATTCTATGTGAATTCTTCTCATCTGTTTCATATTTCTTGTACACATTACTGTAAAACAAGCTGTACCCATTTCTGTCAGTGAAACCACTGTCCTAATCTACCATTTTTCTTAGAATCTGATAATAATGGTTAACTTTACCTCAAGAGAAAAACCTACGGGCAAACATGTCACACATAGCACAGTTTGACTAAGAACAGATACATGCCACTGGTCATAAAGGGTAAACACTTAAGACATTTAACCCAGCTGAGCAGTACTAAATGGAAGGCAGTGGTCATCTGGCTTTTGAATCACCTAATTGACATGTCAGAAAATAAGCATTTTATTGGCAGAAGGTGATTGCAGAGAAAAGTCATTTTTCATTTAAATAGCCAGATATTTCCCTTCCTCCTTCCCTTTGTATTTGCAGTGTGGAGGAACATTTTCTTAAGAAAGCAAAACCAAAGTGCCTGGATCATTTGTTTTATTAGTTTTGCCCATGCAGCTTCCTTCTGATAGTGATTTTCTTGACTGCTATCATCTGAAGAGGATTCCAGTATGGAAGCGTTTCCAAATTATGTTTGCTTTCAACATTTATAACCGTGAATGTCTTTTGAACTGTTAGGAGTCAGCTATCCCTGCCGAAGCTGCTTTTCAGAAGCATCATGCAAGGCAGTGGTAATTCCTGCTCAGAGAAACCATCCAGTCTTACCTCAGTGTAATTCTACTGGAGCTGCCCTTCCAGGTTCTTTTTGGTACCAGTTGCCATTGGATGGTGGGAAGAGGGGTTCAAAGCAGTAACTCTGTTATTCTTATGGAACCCTACTCCCAAAAGCAGTTTCACGAATATTCCAGTCCAGGGCTGTGAGTTTTCATTTGGGTTGTATGTACCAGTTTCCTTCCTCAGCTGTCCTCAGCCATAGCAGCAACCCCCTATCAGGATAGAAGGTAGAAGATAAAGACATCTGAGAGCTGCTATCAGCCCTGCCAGAGTCCCCTTCAAGGACCAGCTGCCAACTCTGGGGACATGTGCCAACACTGCAGCATCAGACTCTGCCTATGCCAAAAAGCCACTTGGCTTCATCTTTAGCCAGATTACCCTGAGGACAGGCAAGGACGAGTGCAAAGGGGGACAAGCCATCACCCTGGGTTGTAGCACTTGTCACAAGGCCTGGATTCACACCACACTGTCCTGGTCAGACATCCCTGTATCTGCTCAAAGAGGAAAGAGAACCCACCAGAGATCATTAGGTGGGAGAATCTAGTTCATAGGTCCACTGCTGAAAGGAAGATGACCCTGCTGCTGTCTGCTACTGCACTGTCTTTCCCATCACCAGAGCCTAGGGCAGCACTGTATCCTGCCAGATCACTAGGCTTGCCACATGTAGTCCCTGTTGTTTGCGCCACCACTGCAGGCTTCCCTGCAGGTGTCCACGATACATGAAATACCTCCACCCGCGGTGGCATGAGCATCCCTTGGGGGAAAGCTAGATCCAGGGTGAAACAGACAAGTTTTTTTGTGTCCCAAGGGAGAGAACATGGACTGGCACCTGCCATGGAAGAAGGCTAAAGGTGAGGACAGGGTGTGAAGGTGATCTCGGAGAGGAGCATCTCACCTTTGCCTGGGTGCCAGGTAGCTGGGGATGCTGGGGCAGGGCAACCCTTAGCAGTCCAGGGAGTGGAGGCTGCCCAGCTGTAGTCCTCTGTGCAGCTCCTCTTCCTCACAACAGCACAGCTGCAGCTGTTTGTAAGCCCCTGCTTTTTGAGGCTGGGGCACAGAGATTCAAATTAATACTGCCTGGGAGCACACTGTTCAGTGCAGTCAGCCTGGAAAGTAACTCTCTGTGGAGACAGAGCACTGCTCCCTCATACTCTGAGCCAAATTTTGCAGATCTTAATCTACATAGGGTCTTTCCTGAGGAGTACTGTTAAGATGCTCCACTGATAAGGAAAGGTAAACTGTTTTTTATCTTTCATATCTTGTCATGATGGCACAACGTAACACCTCTGCTTTTGGAAGAAGCAACAAAGATCAGCTAAAACACTTTGTTGCACCATACAGCAAGCCCTTCCATTCATGGGCTGTCCAGACTGTGTTTGTGTCATTCATAGTCTTTTTTGCCCTTGAAGCTACTAAGAAGTCAAATCAACTTTGTTTTATTTTACTTTAACACACATGGAAAGAAAATAATTGAAGTCTACTCATGTTCATAAAGCCCTGACTCATCCTTGGATGTTATATCAAAATATTCCTATAGATGAAATGTGAGATTTTTACATGTGTGGTATTGGACCACTGGTCCCAAATGCTTTGTTTAAAAGATAAAGAGGAGTTGTTAGAGCTATCACCATTTTCCTTGCTCTTTGCAAGGCCTGTTTTATAATGCGCTGACTCAGAAAGGCACTTGAATATGTGCTCAGTTGGAATCGAGTGAGACAGTAGCCATGATGGCATCAACACAGCAATTTATTTTTAGGATTAGGGTATTGAGTGTTTTATTTTCAGAAGAAACATCCAATAATAGGAATGACTGTCATTTTTCTATTCCCTTCAAATTCATCTAGCAAAAGGAGAAATATGATGAGTGTCTGAGCCAATTTCTATTTTAAGAAGTACTTAAGGAGGTTTTTTTGCTAGACAAAATACGAGGTTCAAGTTAGTGACAAAGGGGTATGGACAAAGAAATAAACAATCATTGCCAAGGTAAAATGTAACCGCAATAATTAGAGAAAAGGCTCTTTAAAACATCATCTTACTACTCATTACAAATATTCGCTGTAATGAATGCAGCACAGTACTGTTAGGTGATTTACTCAGCAAATATCTAGATGATCACCCAGCCCTTCAACACCACACGATCTCAAGGTTTCCTCTGGAAAGAATGTGTTTTCTGAACTGGACAGGGGGTTAGACCATTCATCTTCTTTCCATCTAACCATAATTCTTCTCCAAAATATGTTATAGCCACTTGTAAGGGGAAACTTAAACAACAGGTATGTTGGACTGCCACCATAGTTATCTGTGTCCTGGAACAGGATCTCTCCTTAGGGCACTTCCTATGCAAATAGACATCTGAATGAGCCCGGGGGGCTATAGCGAAAGCTCTCAGAACAAAGATAAGTTGATTATGTGTTCCAGATTTGAAACCCCCCAATGACATCACGCCCCCACTTCCCAAGATCATTTGGTGTAACATCTGTGTGTAATGCTAGTGCGGTCTTGATAGTCACTGGAGCAAAATCCCAAGTAACATCTGTGGCCTCATTAAGAACCAGGCCTGTTTGCTTTGCTTTAAAAACTACTTTTGGCTTGTGTCACCCACTGATTTGTGACTTGTGTCTGTACTTGCTCCATTCCCAGCATTTTCAGCAAGTTGAAAAGTGTTCACCTTCACTGAGCCCCATAGATTCCTGCCCCATCTCTGATCTCTTCTGATCTGAGCAGAGCTAGAAAAAAATGCTTACTGACCCAAAACCAAAAGTGTGTGATTTCTACAGTTGTTCTAGAATATCCCTGCTTGCGTTTCAGTCCCTGTAGCAGGGAAAAACAGCCTGGGCAGCATTTTCCTGGAACTAATTATACCAAATTCCCAGAGGCATCTGGGGATCTAATTCCCATTGATTTCCCAGGACGTCTAAAGCTCTTTGTGAATGTAGGTCTCTCAATCTAAGGATGAACATCTATTCTCATATTACTAGTCCTGGGAGAGATGTCCAACAGGAACCATAGGTTTTGCTCACTTACAAACTGGCAAGCGTCAAGGCATCTCATTCGGTTTCACTCTTTACTTTCAAATAAATCACACTTTTCTCTGAATGACGGCTCCATTCAAAGAGGTTGTGTGTCCAAACGCCCAAGTGACTTATCCTTACTTTGTCTCCTATAAAATATCCCCCCCTGTATTTTCAGAAGACTGAACTGGATGATTACAAGTCCATGTCATCTACTGTCCCCTCTATTTCCACCTTTGCTTTTCCCACCACAGGCAATACACTTCTCCAGCTCTCTCCCTGATGTTGTATCCTACACACCAGGCAAATATAGAATATGAAAACCCAAGCTTATTATTATTTTTCCAGTATCTTCCCTCTCTTTCCTTTTTCCATCTGGGGACCGCTGGAGCTGACACTGTGGCCCATGCTAAAGCGGCTGGGATAGAAATAAATATTGACTGCATGCCCAGCACCAGCCCCCTGTGTCTCACCAAAACAAAAGACTTCTTAAATATCTGTGCCTATGCAGGCTTCTGAAATGCCAGGATTAGACTTACTGACTTCTCAAAACATGAATTCAGTGTAGAGTTAGGAAGAGGTTTGTATCTGATACTATATGGTGTAGCAGGATAGTATATTTCCACCTATCATACAGAAACAGGATTGGGCACAGATTCCTTTTCTGAAATATAACCAAACAGGGAGAGGAAAATATCTTTTATTAGAAGAATTGAAATAATGTAAAACCAGGCATGTTTTCACCTACTCTTATGTTCAGGCGCTTCTGTTACCACTTAACCACTGTTTCTGGCAGTTTATTTGAATTTCTCAGAGTATTTAAAACTATACTTCACACATCATTGTATAGGGTCATGAGCAGCCCTGCCGCAAACTCCCTGGAAGACAAATGGGGACATTAGGCTCCCCATAAATGGGGTACAGGGCTGAGATGAGAGATGCAGCAGGAGATGAGTCCTCCACATACCTCTGATGTCAGCCAGAGGGAAACCAAGGCAGTGCATGGGGAAGGGAGGAGGTATCTGTACTGTAACAGCGAATGAAGCAAAACCCTCATTCTCTTTCTTCATTTGCTCTCTCCCCCAGGGAAATCTGAGCCTGTATCACAGGCTTGGCGTGAAACCTGGGCCTGATTTTCAGTCTGTTAATACGTAACATAGCCCTCTTAATACCTCCCTGAAATCAAACAAGATGGTAGTTTAGACATGTTAGAAGAGACCTGTGGTGCAAACAGGGAAAGTCTTTTAAAAACTATATACTTTGTGTCATACATCCGTATACACAGCTCACTGTCCAGCACTCCTAAAGATGATGATCCTTGAAAAGAAAGGAAACTCTTCAAAACACTGTCTGTATGTGCAAAATAAGTTAAAAATGGGGTAGTTTTTTAGATAGATATTCCACCCCCACTGGAACTGATCACATGAAAGCTGGAAACAAAGTGGCAGGCATGGTAGAACTATATTGGTAGAGTCAGCCTTGTTGGTGAAAAAAAATAATGTACCAAAGGTAGAATGAGGCATCAGAGATAAATTCTAATTATTCAGAAATAAGCTATTTAAAACCCCATTGTGAAGAACAACAATGATGCAGAAACACTGCATTACTGCTATTTCAAATCTCATTGTGAGGAACAACTCCAGAAACACTGCATTACTGCTATTCTAACCTGGGTAACTGCGATGAGCATTGTCAGTATATCAACAGCAGGCTTCTGCCTGTTTTCTTGTAGCTCAGTATTAGTTCAGAGAGCCTGAATAACATTTTGGAGGGGCTGGAAAACCCCTGGACTTGGTCAAGCATGGAGCTTGCACTGGGTGCCCCTACCAGTAACACATCAGAGGGTGTTTGCAGGGCAGGCAACTCCCTGCGGCCAGGGTCTCTGAAAATAGGTCAGTTTGGGGTTTGGTTTTGTGAAAAAAAGAGCCAGACACATTATTTTGACTTTCAAATACCTGCCCTAAAGTGACCACATCGGGCTTTATAATCAGCTTTGTGAGCTGGATGGGAGAAGATTGGGTGGGGAGCAGGGCTGGTCAAAATGAAAGCCAAATTAAGCAAAACAAGTAGGAGCTTTGTAATTTCTGGGAAAAATCCCATTAGAAAAATTTTCCCACTTTTTGTGGAGCTAGTGCAGAATTCTCACTCTGTGTAATGAGTTATGAACTATCCCAGCCTGGTGAGTGTGCTGGCACAGAGCTGCAGAATCAGCTAGTTTTTCACTTTTGAAGTAACTACTGATTAATTTCTAAAAATGTCACTCGGAGCACGAAATAAGCACGCAGAAAGGAGCTCTTCTTTCCAGGCCCTGGGAAATGTTTACTCTCCCTCTTCTGCCTAAAATAAAAATTATGGGGCAAGCTCCTGGCTGGTGACGCTCAGTGTGACTCCTTTGAATTTCTTGACTGTTTTCCTCCTTCTGCCAGCTGAGAACCTGGGCACCCTCAGCTTTTTCAGCAAAGCCACCAGCAGAAGGAGGAAAAGGGGAGTGGTTCCCACCTATCAGCTACAAACATTTCTGCACTGTTCTTGCTGAAAAAGCAAGCTGCCTTAAAAAGATTAAAAACAGGCTGTTACCTATGACCTCAGCTTGCAAATTGGAATATGCAATCACAAGAGTTCACACAGGAAAACTCATATCTAAAATCTGGGCCTGATAATGCGATTAATAAATAAATACACCTGCACATATGGTCAGATTATAGTGCCAGCAAAAGACACATCAGAATTATGAAATTTCTCTCAAACTTCCAGTAACTACATATTCATGTCTACATACAGATCTACTTGTGTAGAGTTTAGACAAATATATACTTAGCATTTACAGCAATTAAACCCCAAACCACTTAGACCTATCCATTTCCAGGGAATAACAGAGTTCCTACTAAAACAGTACTTTTCCTCACCTGTGGGACAGATGGAAACTAAAACTCTATGGCTATGCAATGTACAAAGATAAAGACACATGCATGGGCATGTTTATCACATGCCACATTCTTAAGACATATTCTTTCATACATTTATAAAGTTATGCACTAATAATACATAATGGCGAAGAGTCAATGAGTTAAAGGTTAAGAAATGCCAGAATTAAGGACACTGTTGTAAAAAAAAAAACAACACTGCCCAGCACAAAAATCTCAGAAAACTCCTGAAAAGAGAACTTATATGAGAAACCCTTCAAGTGGAAATCACGCTTACCAACTCTTCTGAGAATAACCTGTAAAATGTCTCTCACTGCTGCCTGATTGAAAGAGACCAAAGAGCAATTTAAGAAGAAATTTGTGATCAACTGTATGATACTTAGAAATAACAATAGTGGTGATAACGATAATAATGATAAACCAGTAAACTGATTATGCCTGGAGACCGCAGGAGAGGTCCTAGTCTCTGGCCATGCTTGTTTGAGTGCTCTTGAGTGTATCCTTGTTCTGCATCTGTTAGTCTTCAGCCAAGACATGGAGTACTAGTTTCTACTTCCCACATGGGGACTAGCAGTCCTCTTCATCCAGCAGCATAACCACACGCCCAGTGTGCCGCACACAGTTTCTACCTCTTCAAGCCTGCCACCTAGCCCACCTCCCCTCTCTTGACTGAGAGAATGTTGCTCTCAATCAGAAGACAGAAAGACCTAAGGACTAAACTTCTCTCTCTGTCAGAGCATCTCAGTGTAGTAATGCCAAATGTGGAAAGACAACTCTCCTCTCACCAAAGCTGAAAGTATCATGTGGATCCCAGGTGAGGTTGTGGGTATAAGAAGATTAAACCTTGGCCTTTGGGCATGACCAAGCTTTGTTCATATAGGTATGGTGCACCTTATCAAACAAGAAAGCAGGAGAAAGAAGTATTTGAATTTTTCAGTCGAGGGTAACTTACTACAGTGCTCTTTGACTTTGTGCCTCAGATATTCTAGCAACCTCAACCAGATGCTTATGGGAAGGGGATGCTTATTTGGCTGAAAACAACCCTGGGAAGCATCACCAAGGTCTTTATGAAAGAGCTTAGTCTGAATATTCAGCTGATGGACTTTGCTGTAGTGATGCACACTGAAATCAATAGGACAGTTTCTGATCTACTGCAGCAAAGCCATGAGATTGTGTCTCAGGGGTTATAGGCTAATGGAAGTGATGGGGTCAGAGGCTAATGGAAGTGATGGGGTCAGCTTCCATCTTACACTGTAAAAAAGAGGATCAAGGGCAGAGGAGCCATTGTGCTCCCAGGTGTGACAAGCAAACTCAGTCTCCATCAGCAGCAGGGTGAGAAAGGCATGATGGGGAAACAGCACAGACCAGTCATCATGGAGGAGCCACCTCAGTGGAGATGCCAGCCTGAACAATGCTATCGAAACAGGCAAGAAGGGCTGGATGAGGAACAGCAATGAAAACTGCAGGGTTTAACTGCAGGAAGGGGGAAGAGGATGTCTGTGGTTATGGTTTGATAGTTTTGTAACAGCCTGCTACTTTCTCAAATAACATGGAGTGTGCTC
Organism: Psittacus erithacus; assembly: GCA_009867235.2. NCBI lineage: Eukaryota > Metazoa > Chordata > Aves > Psittaciformes > Psittacidae > Psittacus > Psittacus erithacus. Next base: position 3,927 of record WYDI02008242.1, on the reverse strand, counting down.
CATCAAGCGTGAGCCACCTAGCACCTGCTTACCCTGTGCTCTCCATTGGAGGCTTGGCGGGGCATAAACATGCAGGTGAAGAGGTTGAGATGATGAAAGACAATAGACCATTACCAAGGACTTAATGGTGTTGTAAAGGAGATAAATGTCTTTGAAGTAGCACCCTTAAAACATGTGACCTTTGGGCTGACCCTTCCTTTCAGATTATGGTATGCAGATTGTTTTATACTGGCCAGTGCAAACAAAGCAAGCAGAGCCAGCATCTCAGCCCCTGTGCTAGGAAAGTACTTGAACATCATATCCATCTAGATAGCCTGTTGTTTACTTCAGCTTACCAAAAGTGAAACTCTACCACAATTACTGCTTTCAAGACACGTCTCTCACACTCCAAATAAAGCCAGTTTATTATTTTTCCCTGAATTCCATTAATTAGACCAAATCCTGAAGACAGAGAACCAAACCCAAATCATCTCTCCAGTGAGCACAGGCTTCCACTATGTTTGAAAAACACTGTTATGATTGTGTATCACTTGAGCGTGACTGTATGATGGAGATATGCACTACCAAGTATTTTATTTACCACTAAGGGACATGACTGTGATGGTCCTGAGACAGACCTTAAGGGATCACCACTGGAAAAATGCTAGAAGCAGTGTATGAGGGTATGATTTAGGTTATGAGAAGATAAGCAGAGCTTATCCATTTCTTTTTTCCCAGCTGGGAGTATGCCAGCATGAATTAGCACTTTTTTCTATGTACCATCACAGCACTGATTTATGCTATTTAGATGACAAGCTTTTCTGGTCATTGGCAGTCTTTCTGTTCTGTGTTTGCATGGTGCTTGGTATAACAGTGCTCCAAGCCATGACTGGAGCTAAACACATAATAAATAAGAGTAAGAAGAAAGCTCCAAACCTTATTTGAAAGGCTGCATGCACACAGTCTTTGCTCCTTTATACCACTTTGAGAAGAAACAGAAAACTGGAGTTTTTCTGAATCCACACACAGGCAGCTATCTCAGGTCTGCAGAGGTGAAGGCGGGTACTGCTGAGAGAAGAAAGGAGAACAAATACTGGTAAGCAGAGCCCCTTACCCCTTTTAAAACCCCTGTAAAACAATCTTAGTTGTCAGCCTTAAAGAAAAAGGTCTGAAAGTCCAAGTCAGCCTTGAGGTGTCTGCCCAGGCAGATGGGACACTGCACAAACAAGCAATTGCCAGGGCTTAGAGAAGCCACACACAACCTGCGGGGCAAGGCTGGGGGCAGTGCTGGGGTAGGGCATGGAACAGGGGCACATGGTAGGCTGGATGCACTGTGGTAAACCTACAGCAGCCACAGACAGCAAGGACCAATAGTCTTGTAAGTATCAGAAGTGTGGTGGATGAGAACGGGGTTCACAGCCCTGGGCAGCAAAATCTGATCTGCTGCTATGCTTCTTGCCCTAGTTGCTGTCACGTGTCCCACATGCACCTCCTTGGCTTCTCCGACCCCACTCCTGGAGCTATGTGATGAGGCATGAGCTCCTGCACCTATTTGCAGCCACATGAATGCAAAACTCGAGAACGCACCCTGTGAGTAAGTGCTGCCTGAGCCAGGGAGCTTCCTGAAATAATACCCTGCATTGCTGTCCCACCTTCCTCACTGGGGCTGAGGACATGTTGCATCCTGCTCCATCCAGCTGGCCTGGTGTCATGCAGGGCCCGGGGCAGGGCAGCCCTGCAGGGGACACCAGGGGTGTCCCTTTGTCTTTGCTGGCTTCTGTTCAGCCCTGATTTTGTGGTGGTCCAGTGAGCTGCAGAAGACCTTCAGCACCAGGGCAATTCTGGTTACTCCCTTTAGAAGAGCTTCTGTGTTTGCAGTAGTGTCAAGCAAAGGCAAGGTGATGGGTAGGACACTCATCTGGGTCTGACCTCAGAACCTTCTGAAGGATGTAGAAAAACAAGTAACTGTTTAACTGTTCAATGGACTTTAGTGTTACATTGGACCCTGATATAAGTAAAGGAAATCTATCAGCTTTCTAAGAAACAAATGAGGGTGCTATATGGATTTGTATGTCCCAAGGACTTGATCCATAATTACTATGTGATTGCCTTGGGTTTTTCTAAGCTAGATTTTGTTTTCTCAAGCCTTGCTATTTAAAGGTGTCAGAGATGGTCAGAGATTAGGAGTGCTGGGAAGATGGTACCACATCTGCTTCCATATATTTACACTGTTCCTTAAACTGTTGCTTTGGGAAAAACTTTTGCCCCATCCCTGGCAGTGTTCAAGGCTAGGCTGGATGGGGCCTTGAGCAACCTGGTCTGGTGGAAGATGTCTCTGCCCATAGCAGGGGGGTTGGAACTGGATAAATTTTAAAGCCCCTTTCAACCCAAACCAGTCTGTGATTCTATGATTCTATGGCATTGAATTAGACAGATCTTTGCCTTAATTAGCTTGGCTACTCTTGGGTTCTTATAATACATCCTGAGTCTGAATGTCATGGATTTCAAATGGGTTTGGATGGGATTTTGTTTTGTTTTGTGCTTTAACTAGCTTCAAATTTCAGTATGCAGCAAACCCAGTGGTATTTGCGCGTAATGCAAAAACTTTACCATCAGGCAAAGCTTGTTGCTGCTTTTAACTTTCCCTACTGTCAGAAAGCTCGCTCTCTGTGCCATAACTTGAATCAGAGAGGGGCTGAGGATGGTGGTGAGTGGGGGTGAGGGCACCTGGGCTGGGGGATTTACTCCTCCAGAGCCCAAACAGAGCTCAGCACTGGCATGGTTTTGACTCTTGCCACAAGCATTTGCTCTCCACAGCGTTTTCTTAATTTGGCTAGATGGTATTTATCCCCTCCTTGGGAGAGACGACTGAGACTCCAGGCAGTTTGATTTATGCCAGTTGTTCAATTTGTGACAACTGCTGTCAACAGTTGTTCATTTTAATTACTGTTCTTGGGCCCAGATGTCTCAAAGATGAGCTCAGTGCCACATAAATACAATAAATACAGATTATATTAGACTCAGCTTCCTTTCTAGGAGAGGACTGTGGAGCAACCAAGTGCCCTTTCTTCCCAATATGTCTCCCTTACCTGCCCATCTTCAGCTCAGCACTTGCGATAGAGAGGGAGCTGGACTACCTGTCCTTCCTTTTTGCTGGTGAGCTGCTCATCACCCCTGCTTACACACTAAAATACTGTCTCATTTAGTCTTGATTTGTTCATGGCACAGATACGTACCACTTTGGACAGACCACTCCATGGCAGGGGTGTACCTGGTACAAATGGGAGACAAGGCAAGGATGGCAGAGCTTTCTGCCTATCTCTGTTCTGAGTACTACTAGAGATCATTGTACCAAAAGGGAAAAACTAAACTTACAGTCCTAAAAACTTCTTTACAGAACCACCTTCTCAAAGCTTTCATTCCCTAACTGAACATACAACTTTCTATATGGAGAAGTTATGTCACAACACCATCAGTCCCAGACTCCAGCCAAAGCAATACCAGATGGGCTCAGAGAAGGGTGCTTAAGGTGATTATTAGTCCCATGGCATGCCTCCCCTGTCACCTGTACTGGACACCACATCACTACTATGGGCAATCCAGGACTTTCTGGGGAAAGGTTACAAGGATGGGGACTATGGAAATACTCAGGCGGGATGAATACCCAGGTTCTGCACCTGAGTTGGAGCAATCCCAGGCACAGCTACAGGTTGGGCAGAGAAGAGATTCAGAGCAGCCTTGCAGAGAAGGACTTGAGGGTGCTGGTTGATGAGAAACTTAACATGCATGAGGCAGCAGCGTACGCTCGCAGCCCAGAAAGCCAACCATATCCTGGGCTACATCAAAAGGAGAGTGACCAGCAGGTCGAAGCAGGTAATCCTGCCCCTCTACTCTGCTCTCGTGAGACCTCACTTGGAGTATTGTGTGCAGTTCTGGTGTCCTCAACAT
>WYDI02008239.1:0-10543 GCA_009867235.2 Psittacus erithacus | reverse complement strand
ATGTGCCTTAGCATGGCTTCCAGGAGAATCTGCTCCAAGATTTTGCCAGGCACAGAGGTGAGACTGACTGGTCTGTAGTTGCCTGGGTGATTCATTTTCCCCTTCTTGAAAATGGGCTTATATTTCAGGATATTATATTTATATTATACATTATGTTATATTTCAACTTGGCTAAATCCTCATTGAAGATCCTGGATTGAGTGAATATGGAGGGAAAATAAGCTATCAACTATAATTATCACTCAAAATTTTTAGTGAAATCAAGCACCAGCAAATATTTTAGTCATTACTGATTTTTTAATGGTTGGGTGTTTTGGCCTTGTATATGGATATTCTAGGGAGGAATCATATTTTAATGTACTGCTCTGGAAAGTCATAACAATCAGGATGTTTCTTATAAACATTTGACATGAAGACAGCTAATACCGTGCATTGATTTCTGAAATGTTCAACCAGCGAATTTAAATGGACTGATTTTAATACTCAGGCCAGGAAGTATGTTGAAGTATAATATTTAAAATGTACTACTTGAAAAGTACTTGCTGTAAATGGATGAGCACTGAAGGTCTTGCAGTTTTACAGGCTGTCTCTCAAATAAATAGCTATAGAATAAAATATATTCACGATAGTACATAAAACTGGAAAGTAAAAATATTCTTAAAGTTATAGAGCATTATGTTCAAGGTGAATTATTAAGATAGTTGAGTATATTCAGGGAAAGATGAAGTAGCAAGATAAAAAGCAAGAGACAGGAGATTTCAGATAATGTGGTAAGATAGAAAAAAAATAAAGAACAAGTTGTCAAATCAAAGACATACATGGCCTCGATATGATAAGGATGCGTAGTTTGTTAGATAGTTCTGTTCCTTAGATTTTATCTGTTGAATCGTTTCATTGGGGTCCACCTGTTAAAAAGAGGATGCCTTACAAAATCCAAGCCACTCAAGGTGGAAACCAGATGGAGACAGATAGTGACACTGTCTTTGTAGCAGGCACCCCTGTAGAAGTCTGAAGGAAAATTGAATCAAACTGGATCAAAACTCTGACAGTAGCCTTAGACTAAGTTCCCAGTAGCAGTGTCAGTTGTAAGGTAGCATTAATGGGCCAAAGATAAGGCCTGATTATGATTAAGAGATTTACTTAATGTGTTAAGAAAGAACAGTGCTAATGATGCTTCACAAGCTTTCCGTGAGACATATAGGTGCATCAGTAATCAGGCATTTATTTCTTATTTTGTTTCAGACTGTTATACTGAAACATCTCTTCACCTGTGAGTTCTGATGCCTGTCTGTAAGCAATTCAGGTCAGAAGTAGAAATAATTAATTACATTTTGTCTTGTTTGTGGTCTTTCTTGAATGTCTGTTGCTTCCTCTGAGAGCTTCTTGATGCCTCAAAAGTATATTTCTTACTAATCATATGGCAAGATAATCATGTTTGTTAGTTTGATAGATATTTCAGGGCATCTATGCCAGAGATGAAGATTTTGCTCTCTGTTAGTGAGCAGTTACTAAGATGAACATTATTCTGTGGTTCACTATTTGCAAAAGAGATTTTTGCAGCATCGTTGCCAGACATATTAGGGTTTGCAGAATCAAATGCCTTAGAGTCAAGAGATCAAAACCAAGTTCTACTTATACCATGGTTTTATTCATAGAAAGCTGGCTTGAAAACAAGGTATTTATAGAAGAGTTTACTTATTGCTGGTTTACTCTTTAGCAGTAGTCAGAGTTTATTATAGGCTAGTTGGTTTGAAGATGGTTGACAGCACAAGCAAGGAATGACATTCTCCTGGCAGTTAGTCATGAGAAGAGCTGCAAGCACTGGTGACATTGTACTATGTTTAGAGCAACCAGGGAATATATTTTGCAGATCCCTGTGAACAAAAGTAGCCTAAACATTTTAACTAAGTGTGGCATGATCGTGCTAGTGGTGTGGGCACATAATAATGAGGAGGTAACTGCTGGATAATTTTTTCTTTTTCCTTTTTATGATATGAGTTAGACAGAATGTTTTCTACATGTCAGACAGCAAGGAAAAGACAAAAGAGATTAAAAATAAATCATGCAGGAAATGCCTGAATTACAGGTTGTAGCCAGAAATAGTCCTTTAAGTTGCTTTCAGTTTGGGAATGGTGGAATTTATTATGGATTGTTGCTATGCTGTGAGAGTTGGATGGAAATGTTTCAGGCAAGTTTTTGAAGAATGGAAAATCAGCATTAAAGAGAGAGCAGCAAAGCTGATAAGGCAGATTTGGTTATAGTCAGCTTTGATAGCTGTTCTCTGGTACCACTAGGGGCTATCTTGGAGGAAAAAAAAATGCAAAACGTTATGGGTTGCTTCTTTTTTTATAGAAGTTTATAAACTCATATTAGTTCATATACCAATAATGTTACACTTTCCGTGCTGTGTGATCAAAGACTGCAGAAAATTTTCCTTTTGTTTCAGCAAATTTTACACCTAGACACAGTTCTAGTGGGTAAACACAGCAGACATTCCTGGTTATTTGATGCTATTGCAGAGGTTACTGTGTCTAGTTGCACCTGGTTTGTCTGCTTTAGTAATAATATCCTCATTGAACATCGTTACTTGTGATACATGTTGATGTTGATATTGTAGTGTGCGTTTGTATCACTACCCTAAATAGTGCTACATCCAGACTTAGTAAATATTTCCACTATTCAATTACCTTGAATGAAACGTGAATGACCTGTTGGTACATTCTAGCTGAAAGGTGGGTGGGAGCCTTGACATTGATTTCAGCTGAATCATGAGAAAATAAAAGGACTCTTTCATCTAATTGTTTTGAGAATTTGAACTGGTAAGAAATGATGATCCAGGAAATGTATCTTCACATTTCACCTAAAGAAATGAAAATAGGTAGCTACAATGAAGATCCCTTAAAATTTCCCTTTAAGTGAGGTTACACAACAGTGCGGTTGAATGCAGGTTGAAGGTGGAAGAAATCAAGACTATATTCAGACAGAAGTTAGAACAAGAGTTTAGAGAAATAGGACATGACTGGTTCTTTGAGAGACTCTTAAAATACATGGCTAGAGCTTTATAATATGTGGATCAGGAAAAAGGGCGCAGAGAAAACATTCAAAAGTTACATTCTCAAACAGTATCTCCTTGTGATGGTTTGAAATTAAGGAAACTGGTTAATAATAATCACAGAAGTTGTCAATTTAGGATTAAATCAACTAAGCCAAGTTCATGAGCTCCTTAGGCTGAGGGAGGATCATGTCTTGAAGCTGAGCAGAGGACTTTTGTGAAGGAGGATAACAAGATTTTACTATGGAGAGATTTACTTACGGCAGAAGGTGGTTTTAGTGACAGGCTTGTCTACACTTTAAAAGGCTTTTCTGGTATGCTTATACCTGTAGAATATATTGGCAGCCTTCCTCTGTGGAGATGCAGTGTTTCTTTGCTAGCATAGTTTAAATGATTTTCTCAAATGGAAAAAACAGTATTGTTCCAAAGGTTATAACTCTTTCAGGTCCAAGGAACTGCTGGCTAACAGTGTCATTTCACGCAACAGTTATCTTGTCAAAACACTGATGTAGCCCAAATAGACAGGTTTTGATTTTCAATTTATATTTGACAACTGATTGCAAAAAACCCATAGTTGTTGTATTCCATAATTTTGGAGTAAAATATGTTCATTTTAATGGTAAATAATAATTTCTCTGTAAAAGTCTAGTTTTATAAATGTATACCACAGGTTTTCTAAATATATCCCTTCCTTTAGACAACATTAGTAGATTATACAATTCAAATTAGCTCTCAAAAGAGAGCAGTTCAATTTTCTTTAGATTGTGCTTCTGTGAAATTCCCAACTACCTTGTTTGCAGTAAGGGTATGCAAGTGTTGTTATGGAACACCCATTTGTCAGACCAATCCTGGAAAATTTAACAGTTCACTCTAAAAATTCAAGCTAGCAAGCAGTGTCTTTAAAACTAAATAGATTGTACTCATGCTTGAAGTTTAAACTGTGCATATTCTTTTCAGAAGTGCTAGAGTACAACTTCAGCTTCTTGATAGAAAGGCTAGACTCAAACTCACCATCCTGCAGCTGTGTGCTAGCAACCACACAACTGTTTAATTTGAAATTATCAGTAATTATATTCTCTTGGAGATGGGATAGATTAATAAAATGTCTTAAAGTAATGACAGCTAAAGTAGAATTATACATATTGCCACAAAAACCGTGAAAGTTTAACTTCAATCAGATTGTCGTGTCTTTGTGTCTAATGCAAATGTATGAACATTTGCCAGCAGCTCAAACAGAAGTTTTAATCCTATTTGATGTTACAATTTGCGGGGGATGTTTTTTGTTTGTTTGTTTTTGGTTTTTGGGTTTTTTTCCAGTGGATATAAGCAATCTATTTTTCAGTTCAAGGAATTTTTAAAGGAAAACTGTCATGTTTATATAACTTCCAGTACATCTGAGCAGGAAGCAAATACAAACCTCTGTTTTTATGGTAGCTTGACTTTACAGATTGTTCTGTCACTGCCAAGTGAAGACCCGGCTGAACATTTAATATAGTTCAGATATTCTGAAAATGCACATTTCCTTCCTTGCATGACCATTAATAGTATTTTAAATTGTTTAAAGTTAATATTTTGAGGTTTGGAAATGCCAAAGTAGACACGCATGAGAAAGAACTTTTTGATGGAAGTGCCTGTGATGGATATGACAAAGGAAATAATTTGAAACTCAAGAGAATGAAATGGACGGGGATTAAATGCGCATTTTTAATCTGCCACCAGAAAGCTTCAAAACAATAAAAATTGTTGCTATAAAGTTATTTGTTAATTCTGTTATAGTGTCAGTATAGAAAAATATCTTTTTCTTTTGTCTTTAAAAATAAAATATGTCATAAATATTATCGCATATATTAATGAGCATCTGAATAAGTAGAATAGAAATATAATTTTGAACCAAAAAATTCTCTCTTAGATAATGAAAATATAAGCTAGGAAATAAAAACTGCCTTAGCTGCAAAATCATTTTTTCTAGTATAAAAAAAAAAAAAAGTGTGACAAATAGTTTCATAAAAACTTTTTTAAAATGTACAGCTCTCAGAATTAATAATGAAGACTGTTATCTACTTGTTTCAATAAAAAATTTGAATGCAGCTGACCTTTCTGTTTTCGCTACTGCATTATTAATGGTTTTGAAGAGATCACTAGTTTATTGTTCTAGCAGTATATACTTTGCTTAGTTGAGGTTTTGGTTTGCAAGTAATGCTGTTTGAAATGTTGCACTTGAGTAGATTATGTACCCAGCTGAGATGAAAGCTGTAAAGCTTTCTGACTTACAAATCCAGAATGTCAATACATTTCAGCTGTCCAGCTCCACCTTTAGGCATTTGGAGCACATAACATAATCCATAGCCCGCTCTTGATTACTCCATCTAAATGGCAGACTTCATTCTCTGGCAAAGCACCAGCATAAGGTGGACACAGCAGCTGAATCTGTCTTGAATCAGAACAATATCTATATATAATGATTAATGCAGACCTAGAAGGGTTGAGAGCACTCCCAGTTTGTGGTAACTTGTTCTTAAAAGCACTGGTCACCAACTACCTGCAAAGAAGTCTGGCAGAAGTCCTAAAAACCTTAACCTTCTCCTTCTATTATCTCAGCTTGATTTATTTGTTGAATACATATATAGGTTATTTTCTTTGTTTATTTTTTCTTTGTTGTTGCTGTATTTGGGTGTATTTTTTTCCCAAAGTTCATCATACTCTCTGAAAGTTCACTGAAACATCTGACATTTTTGAGTGCACTAATCTCTTTGTTGTATTCTTTATAAGTATATGTAGTTGAATTTCCTTGTCTCTCAGTTTGCATAATTTTAAAGTCTTTGTTAAGCCTTTGAATTGGGACAAAAAAGATTAGATATTTCAGAATATCTGAGCAGGTCTAGTCTGAGATGCCTGCTGTTATAAATAATAAAACTGTACCTTCTCTCCTGTCAAGATTGATTCTTCTGTACTTACTGCATATTGGAATTTGTTGGAGGTTTTTTTCATGCAGATTTCAGAATAATTAAAACTTTACAATTTCTGTTAACCAAAGATACTGTACCACTGTCATACAGACTGTTGGGAGTGAGAAAGCTTGCTCCGTATTATCACAGAATATGCTGTGTAGTAGAGTTTACACAGTAGAGGTTACACATGTGAAACTAGATGGTATAACTCTAAAGTATCATCTGCACACTCTTACATTTCAGCTGAATATATGAGATCCCAAATCCACATCAGTTCTCATTGGAGTTTATATCTTCTTCAAACAGTGTTGAAGGGGTTTTGCTTCACCATTGATTGGCGCTTGGCAAAATTTATGCATGCAGGAAGTTTCTGTGATGTCACTTGAAGCGTTTGATTGAAATGGAGTGTAATTTAAAAGATTTGCCAAGACAGCAAAAGCAAAACTTCAGCAATGTATTTTGTGACAGATTGGTATGGTACATCTCAAACTTTAAAAGCTTGAAATTATAGGGACAGCTTCCAGGTACAGTTGCATTATTTACATGAAATTGAGACAGCACGCTCAGTGATTCAAAGCTTAAGCATAGTTTTGTTTTGGTTGATGGAATAGGGAATTTAATTCAAATACAGAATACAGAGAGCCTGTAGTTGTTAGTAGCAAAAAGTCCTCTTGCATGCAAGCCAAAACAGGTAAACATTCAACATCAAGGTATAATTGGTGACAGCCACATTCAGGCATTTATATCATGTAAAGCTGGAAGACAATAATGCCATCTAGGCAGTGCAACTATTACTATACATAGAGATAGCCAGACTTTTTAATTGAGAAGTAGGTGATGAAATTCTTACATGGGCATTATCCCATTTTGCTGTCCCAGTAGAAACGAGGCTAGATTTAATTTTGTAACTGTTTCTCCCATATTTGTTTTTTTTGTTTTGTTTCCTGTTTAATTAATTTTAGCATGTGAATAATAGGTGATCCTCCCCTAAATACATACAAAAAAAATAGATGAATCGGGTTGCTTGCAATGGGTTTGCTTGTGGGATTGTATTTTCTGGTTTTTTGATTTTGGTGGGGTTTTTTGTTTGGTTTGGTTTTGGTTTGGGTTTTTTTGGGGTTTTTTTTGTTTGTTTGTTTGTTTTGTCAAATTTTTAAATTTTGATTGCCATTTTTCATAACATTTCACAACATAATGTTTTTCTTAGATAGTCAGGTATTAAAAAAATCCTCGTGCAGTTTTATTTTAAACTGAATATGCTTGTTAATAACCATTTAGCTAAGAGTCTGCAGAAGTCAATAAATAAACCCACCAACCAGCATTTATTCTTTTCACAAGGCAGGGGAAACAAATATTTTTAAGGTTATGCATTATAATATTTTTAACTCATTAAATAATTTTTAATGCAGATAATCTAATAGACCTTTATAAAATCACTGCAGAACTTCAAATTCAGCAATACTGCTGGTTATTTAAGTTCGTCAGTTAAATAACTGTCTTCTGATTTATCTTTTCTTGTTGCATTAAAGTAACATGAAATACCTGTTAAAGCAAAGCTTGAAAAAAGGCATCAGTGTGATATGAAGAGGAGTACCCAGGTGTCTTGTACTCTGAGAAACAGACACTAGCTTTCTTGTGGGTCATAAAAGACACACACAGTCAAGCATAGCATGACATACACTTGGTCTTTGAAAGCTTATTTAATGAGAGACTAGGTGAATGGCATGCAATACTAAGTTTTTTGGGGGGCAGTGTAGTCACTGAGGGTGAAATTGGGTTTTAAGTAAGATTTAAGTGGTTATGCACTGATTCTTCTCACTTCAGTGATTTTTTTTCAGCCTCAGAGTATAATTTGCAGGACTATCTGGAGAGGTGATCCCTTCTGCTGCAGCAGGTGACACTGCTTTATCCTGACTTTGAGACAAGAAAGATGCATTCTCTGCATTGTTAGGTGTTTCCCTAAAAGTCTCCTTGGACAGCAGCTACTAATGCACCATAGTAGTGATATCCTGCTAGATAAATGAGAAACTAAAAGTGCTTGTTTTGTGTATTCAGTATTAAAGCTGTATTCCCTTATGCTGCATGAGTAAAATTTCTGCTCCTAAAGGGAAAGGAATTTTCCATTGCTACTTCATTGCAGAGTTGGATTAACTTCAAGAATAAAATAAATAGCTTCACAGCTATGAAAAATGAGTTCTGCCCCTGGTGAATTGGAATTAGTGTTACCTTGGGCAAGAAAAGGAACATTTTAATGAAGTGTCCGCCCTTGGGCACCACTTCCAGAGAAGACACCTGTGAATCTTTTCCAAATACTTATGTAGTTCAGTTTGGTTTATGTCAAATTACTTGGTTGGGTGAAGAAGATAGTATATGGTATATGCTATCTTTGGCAATTCAGATCTTTGTAGAAGCTTGGTTTCTAGCTGTCTGAGAGAACATTGGCTCAGTTTTCACAGTGTTTTCATTTCAGAGACAATCTAATATTATTTTACTCTTAAATCAGAGAGAAAGTAATTCTGCAGACAAAGCCGCAGCAGCAATTTTTCTTTTACCCCTAGATTGCCTCAAAATGAGTCAGAGTATCTCTCAACTGTATGGTATCTTTTCAGTTAAATATATAATTAATTCAGTTTTAGTTTTAATTGTCTTTCTTGGTGGCAAAATTTATTTCAGTTAATTTCATTTGATCATTGCTATTTCAGACATTAATCAGCATCCTATTAAACCATCTCACAGATATTAATTATGCCCCAAAATCGCCCTGTGATGTACAGTCAGGGAAGAATTAATCCTCAAGGGACAGGAATTCCAGAATTTCCTTTGATATGGATTACAAAATGTCAAGCCGTTTGAGTTTGGATTTCCAGAAATATTCAGAAGTCAATTTTTGCCAGCTTGTGCAAACCAAGTCCAGTGGGGTGACTGAAATTCTGGGAACTAAAATCAGAGTCCAACTGGAAAATGTGCAACCATTTTCCAATGCTGGCACTTCTCATCTCAACAAGTATTTTATAGTCATTACAAAGAAAAGAGAGTGAATTTTGACAATGTCTGGGAACCACTAAAGTCATACTACCTTCAGAGGCAGCTATGATCTAAGTCAAGCAAACCAGGAGAGCAGAAATTAACTGAAGTAGCCAGATATTCCCATACCCATATCTATCTGCCAGAGAGCCCTGATCAGATCTTGCTTTATTGTTTTCCTCATTACTTTAGGCTTGTTACTTTATTTTTGAAAATCGGGGACTGATTTTGCATGTGGACTGTGTTGTGATTCATTCACTTGGGGTGAAATACCAGGTGACACCTGCCATAGATACTTGCAATGTAAGGTGAGAAGGATCCTTCAGTTATTTTTATTTTTTTTTTATAACCATGGGCAAAATGATAATCTAGGATTTGTAATTATCCATTGCATTAAATAAGCTGATGATCTATACAGCTTTCTCTTCCTATGTACCACCACAGTTCTGCAAAGGAAGTCTTCCCTGAGTTTTAATTCTGGAATCAGAGATATATGATTCCAGAAAATACTTTTGGGGAGCTTAGTATGTCTTCATGTGATAAATGATATAGATGAGCCTTCTGACTATCTATTTGATGAACTATTAAATGGTATCTTGTCGCTGGCATCCTCATCAATCTTAGGTCCTTGTCATATTTAAGGTGGAGGTATAAAGATCAAGCACCTAGAGAGCAAGTGAAGCTGATGGGGGAGTTTGGAATGTTTGAGTGCCCTAGTTTATTCCAGCTGAATAGTCTCTCATCCGCTCACCCTCTGCAGACAGAGTAATAGTTGCACAGTGTGAGTGAGGCTTGTGAACAGTTACTTTTTGCATTCTGATGTCTCTGCTTTCTTTGCGTTAGTGTTTTATGGATTGTTAACTTTGGTTGAGCTGCTTTTTGCAGTTCAGTGAGTGTTTATTTTCCTGCTACCTACTCTGTATGTATGTGAGCCACCATTGAATTGACACTGTTGAATCTAAATGCTGTTTTGAAAATGTGGAGCTGACTTGAATATTAAGGAAAACTGATCTAAAGCTGACAGGGATTTGAAGAACAGCTATGTGTGGTGTACAGGCTTTAGCTGGTCATTTATGTTAGCAATGGACTAGTGTAGTATTATGCTGCTACTTAGGCTGTTGATGCTCCTTACAGTATTGATCAGAACATATAGTTGAGGGTTTCTGAAGAAATAACTTCAAATAAATGTTACAGCATTTTCTTGTAACTTGGAAGACCTTTTCTATCACAAACAAGATAATTAACTTCATTTTTTTTTGTTTACCTCTGTCGTGGTTTAAGCTTAGTCGCAAATTAGAAAAGCATGTAGCCTGCTCGTTTTCCCCCCACAACTTGTCCTTTCCCTCCCCTCCCCACCCCCAGAGGGATGGGGAGGAGAATCGAAAGAATGTAACTCTCGCAGGTTGAGATAAGAGCAGTCCAGTAACTAAGGTATAACACAAACTGCTGCTGCCACCAATAATAACAATGATAAGGGAAATAACAAGGGAAGAGAATACAATCACCACTCGCCGATCGA
>WYDI02008237.1:0-17026 GCA_009867235.2 Psittacus erithacus | reverse complement strand
ACCTGTGGGAGTTGTATTCTTTCGATTCTCTTCCCCATCCCTCCGGGAGCCGAGGGAGGAAGTGGGGGGGCAGTGAGCAGGCTGTGTGGCAGGCCTTAAACCATGACAGTTACAAAATGCCAACTTCTGCCTCTTAAAAATCTCTCCTGGGAAGTAAAAGTTCCCTATGCTACCTGGGAGTGCACAGAAACCTCTACCTTGGGCACCACCCCCCCAAAAAAAAGTAGAATTAGGCTTGACATTTACAAACTGAAAAGTGCATAGGCAAAGCTAAATCAGAATGGGTTAATTGCCACGAAGACCAGCATAATCCTGACTGTATTGATTGCAGTAAGGTTTTCATTAGCAAATGATTAGCAACACTTACACCAAATAAAATGAATTTCTAAACAACAAGTAGTAATAATAAAATATATTCCTTAGCCAAGAGTCATTAGAAGGTAGAGAAGGATTATCCATAAAGAAAGGATTAGAAAAAAGAGAAACCCCTGATGTAGCAAAGGGAGCCCCAGCAGGCCAGCTGGCTAGACTGAGGTAATAATCTTGCATTTCTTCAAAGAAATAAATAAAAGTAAAAAGAAAGATCAAAGCCAATAAAAGAACCCCTTCACATGATACAGCATGCTATGGATAAATGTATGTGCCTTTTTAACAATTGTTTCTAACAGGCAAACAAAGAAGAATCAGCAGTAGGGTTCAGTAATATTTAGAGACCCAGGAACTGATAATGCTGGGTTTATACCTGTGTAACTCCACTGGATCCTTGATTTAAACCAATGTAAGTAGGAGGAGAATCCAGACCCACACAATACAGTGTGCTATAGGACAAACTGTTGCCCACTATTTCCCTGACTGCTGGGGGCAGATAGAACGCACTAATAGGCCTCTTCAGTTTTCTGTGATTTTCATTGTTTTCCTGAGGAATGTTTTTGATCCCAGTGATTTTTTTGCCACAGTAGGAATCATTGTTCCCTCTTCTTAGTGCTGGGAAGAACAGAGTCGAAGTTTGCCTAGTCTGACTTGTTACTGGCAGGTTTTCAGCCACTTCCTGAAGCAGTATTGCTATGGGAACAGGGAACATGGAAAGGAGGGAGAAGTAGTTCAGGGACCAGAGGCCAGGTATGAGGGACCTCTTCCCTCTGTAACCAAAGCTCTCAGCCCCAGCTGGGGTGGCTTAGCCAGATTTTCAGAGTGATAAACTAGGCACCAGTGGTCTGCTCTGGCCTACCTCACTGCTCAATTTGTGAAATTGACCCATTCTATGAAAAATTATGAAAAAATAGGAAAATATTAGGAAAAATCTCTTTACAGGAAGAATTTCTTCACCGAGAGGTTAATTAGGCATTGGAACAGGCTGCCCAGGGGAATGGTCGAATCACTGTCACTGGGAGTGTTCAAAAACATGTAGATGAGGCCTTCAGTGACATGGTTTAGTGGCGGACTTGGCAGTCCTGCAGTAACGGTTGGACTTGATCATCCTAAAGGTCTTTTCCAACCTGGTTGATTCTATGACTCTAGGAAACCCCAGTGATTTACACCAGCTAGCAGTGGAGGCGTGCAGCTGTGCAGGGTTTTCAGCTGAGCATCTCAGATCCAAGGCTGCTTCATAGGAGCTGCAGTAACGCTTTAGGCTGGTAAACCCAGCCTGCCCTCCCCTCAGATGTGCCTTGGCTAACACTTTCCATGTTCCTCCCCCGAGTTCTGCACTCTGCGTTTACACTGAGCCCCAGCACTCACCGAGCCCCCCGGCCTCTCGTAGGCCGGCTCTCTTCCGCACTCCGAGCTCTGCGGCAGCTACGACAACCTCCGGGCCACCCACTCCCTTCCCGAAACCTGGGGCAGACCCTGCAGGTCATATTTCGTCCAGGAGATGGCACCATTGCAGCACCCAATGGCGGAGGAGGGACAGCACGCTGGAGAAAGGCGAGGGATGCCCGGGACATCTGTCGTCTTTTTCATCCTCCCCGGGAGTCTTTCTTCAGGTGAGTCTGAAGCAGAAAACAAAGGCAGGCACCAGATAATCTCGCCCTATCAGCTTGGTGAGGGCAAGTTTTAGCAGGGTGTACCTGAGACGGAGGTTTCATGGGGAAAAGGTTAAGTAATGTCTGTGGAAAAAGAAGTTGAATCCTCTGGGATTTGTACTACACACCCCCCACTCTCTCCCCCGCGATGTGTGGCTTTGACCTAGAAAAGCAAGTTTGCATATGACATAAATGACTCCACAAAGTACAGGGGGGATGAATGGATTATCTCCCGCCCCATGATATCCTGTCCACAACCCCAGCTTTGCCTGTCTTTCCATAGTGTCCTCAGTCACACGGCTGTGCTCAAGGCAGCAGAAGCAGCTTAAGACATTATTATCTCTGGCTGCTTGTTACTGCATTGCTGCTGGAGGTTGTCATCCCAACAGCCACCACTGCAGAGCCTGTGTGTGCTGCCCAGGCCCAAGGCAGAGCCATCCCACGGTCTGCAGCAGTTATGGGAGCTGGCGTGGATTGTAGATATTCCAGCAGCTCACCTGTGGGGAAAATACTTCTGGACCAAAGGTGGGAAATGAAAAGCTACCAACAAAGCCTCTCAATGCATCCACCTGCAAGCCAGTGCCACACTGCACCCTGCATCTGCTGCTCATAGCACTAACTCTGCATAATATACTCAGAAATAGGAAAACATCTTCCACATTCCTTCAGCTTCTACCATATTGAAGTTGAAGGAGACTTTGAGCTTTACCTGCTCTCACAGCTCTACTTTACAAAGAGGGACTAAATTAACAAGAAGTGCTAGTGAGAACAAGTCACCCAGATGCACTGAGTTGATCTGCAGCATAGAGAACCACAGAACTGTGCTTTAGAAATGGGCAGGTTACTAACACTAAAGTCAAAACAGGGTCCCTGTCCTACCACAGCACTTGGTCCATGCCTTCAGAGCCAAGAGGACGCACTGCACAGCTGTCAAGCTCCATGACTCCTGCGAAGAAGAACCGATATTGCTGTAGTAGTGATGCTGTGCTTCAAGCTTGTAGTATCTGCATGCCCAGTGAACCACAAGCACAACAGCCATGCCAAGAAGAGCCCACATATCCTCTCCTGGCCCACCTGAGACCCTCACCAAAAAT
Organism: Psittacus erithacus; assembly: GCA_009867235.2. NCBI lineage: Eukaryota > Metazoa > Chordata > Aves > Psittaciformes > Psittacidae > Psittacus > Psittacus erithacus. The sequence goes on along the minus strand of WYDI02008237.1, from coordinate 13,911 downwards.
TCCCCTAGGTGGGTTGTCATTTTACACCCCATTCATATGCATGGGAGGAGTGGGCAACCTAGGGAATGAGCAATTCCACCCTCAGGCTAAAACTTAGGCACAGTCTCAACAAGGCAAAACTTTCTGAAGATTTCCTTCTGCTCTGCCCCCTCCTATGATTCTGCTGGAGGAGGAGGCAACCAGAACCATTATTTATTTAACACCAGATTGTTCAAAAAGAGGTTTGAGCTGACTGCACAAAGAAAAGTAGGTTTCATTACCTATAGCACTTAGCATTTCAGAGGAGCTTGTATTGTTACACAGTTTGAATTGTTTGACAATATAACTATTATTATTAGTCCATAATGTACACTAACAGGTCTGGTGGTGAAAGGCTGTATACTAATGCACAGTAATTATGTTTCTCTGGAGGGGGTTAAACAAACCTGTAACTAGGGTCAAAGCTATGCCTTTGCCTCCATCTGCTAGAAACTAGACATACTTGCTTAAATTTTAACTACAAATTAATCAAACAAAAAATATGGTACATTTTGCACTGGAGGGGTAAATGCTAATTTGGCAGCTAACTAAAAAATATCTAGTATGGAAACACTGTAATGGTAAATGTTACTGTAGTTTGCATTCGAAAATATACCTGATAAGATCCTTGAATTGGAATTAAACAGTAAAAGTCAGGACAGAATGGCATAGCTCAGTGAACTAATTTTTACACCTTCTCTCCTTCTGAAGGTTCAGACAATTTCCTGGCAAGGGATGTTAAGCCCATAATTTTCTTAGTAAAGACTGACAAGTTTCTGGAGCTCTTCTATAGCTACATGAGTTTCTGGAAAGGAGAGATAAGCTTTTTCCTATTTGCCAAGTAATGATGGCAAACAAAGCAGTATTCTACAGGCAGCAAAAGGCTTTTAAAAAATGTGGTTTATTTGTCTGGCTCAAGGTAGATGCCTGCTAGACTGAGCAAATATACATTTCACACTTATTTCTCTATAACCCATGTTCCAGTGCAAAGTACAGGAATCAAAGTACAGGTACAGAACTGGTTTCAGGATGACTGGTCTGTTTTTTTTTTCACAGGAGAAGATTTGTGTGGTAATAATATTACAGATACAGCACACTAACGAAAGCCTTGAAGGTATTCCTACCTTAGCCCCCTGCCAGGGGAGCAGCTTACAAAATGGCCATCTGTTGGGAGATGCAACAGCTGGTGAACATGACTGCAATGCACCATCCCTTCTTCTGGGTATCAAAAGCACATAAAACATGATGCTTCCTGAAAAGAAGCGGTACCCTTCAGCAAACTAGTTAAATTCATTCAGAAATGGGCAGAAGGTGGAAGATGGAGATGGTGGCTAGAGTAAGTGAGTCCAATAAATGGCCAGATTAGTCTCTTGAAGGATACTAATGAAACTTCACTTTTAGCAACATGCTTATGTTTAGACCAAAACAAATTTTCATACTTTCTTATCTATTCAATATCCTGCTAAAAGAATCTTTTGCTTCCCTGCATTTGGCAGGTTGTACACACACAACTCAGTTCTGCTCCAGCAGAGCTGGAACTTGTGCTGCTTTGAACTGTACTGAACATCTTAGGCAGTCATGACATGCTTTGCCACTGGAGAACACTTTGTGCCCTCACTGCTCAACAAGCTTTGCTGTAAAAAATGCACCTTAGAATTGCAAAGGCCAGAGGAAAAATGTATACATTAGTGACAGTTGGCCCATCACCCAGTTATTTTTAGGGAATCTTCCTTCCTGACAGGTTCTCCTATGAGGAAAGACAACCCCAGTAGACCAATCTGAGTTTCCTCAAATCACCAGTTTGTTGGAGACGTATTACTTTTGCTGTGGCTGTCACCACCTCCTCTTCGCTGAGATGTGAGAACTCAGCTTCTTCTCAGTCTGCCAAAGTCCCATTTTCCCAGTCCAGCTGTTACTTTCCTGATGATGGAAGGAGAATTGCTACCAAGAACCCATGAGAGAAGCGGAAGGGGCACTAGGCTGCTGAGTTACTGCAGTGTGGAGGTGATCAGTGGAGAAAGGAAGGAACAGCGAGGCCAGACCAGCCCTCACTTTCTTCACATCCTGCCCAGGCAGAAAGCTAGTGTCCTCCCATCCTCATAGAGGAGGGCAAGTCAAGCTGGAAGCAGACCAAAGCTGCCTAGGGAAAGGTCAGTAAGGCAGAGAGCTAGTGCACATGCAAACCTGTCCCCATTCTTGCATTCTGTATGTGACGACAGGGAAATAGTTTTTTCTTTGCCTTCCTAGCTGTTTCCGAGGGAGGTAATATTTGAGAGTAAACTTTTAATATCAGCTAAGTGTTTGGGTTTCACAATGAGGGTAAAAGTGTTTGTTCCTCAGCCATCACCTGAGTCCTCCCTTTCTTTGAGCAGAGTTAAGTGCAAAGCCTGTCCTGGAGATCAGCCAAGCCACACATTAGCGCCCTTTTCATGGCATGCTTCCCCATGGAAAAATTTTAGGCTCTCACTGCTGTTCACTGTGGCATGTTGGCAAAGGGTTCATCTTCTGTCCTGAGGGATTTAGCGGGTTCAGTGACTAATTTGTCACTTTTGTAACAGGTGCTTCCCAAAAGAAATCTAAGCACAGTGATCTGTCTCTCCACCTTCTGTCAGTCAACCTGGATATAAGGTTTTTACTATGTTGCCACTTGCCTTGAGGCCTTATCTTGTTAGGCTCTGTTTAAATGTGTGGGAGGGATTGTCCTTGTCAAGGACCTCTCTAGCTAGCCCGACATATGTAATCCTATAGCATGTAGGCAAAGCATGAGCCAACCACCAAGGATATATAACTGTTTTCTTTGGCTTTTTGCTCGCGTTTTAACTTCTTAACTGTTCTTCTTCCTGTCTGTTCATCTTTATTCAAGACTCTGCCAGTACCTGCCACCTTACGAACTGATAAGAAATAAATTCAGTGTAATGTGTGTGTGTATGGGAAAAGGGCTGCTGAGGACAATTTAAGGTTATTAATTTTGGAGCAAGATAGGCAGGATCAAAAGGCTTCCCCTGTTCTGCCCGTACATCCTTTGCTCCTATAGGGAAAACTTTGTGGTTTGAGAGCATAAAGAAGTTCATTGTTGGTGTAAAGGGTTTTGGGCTAGGCCAGAACATCCTGAGATTGGCCAGAACATTCTGGGCTCGAACATCCTGGAATTGGCCAGAGCATCCTGGGCTGGTCCTGAACATAGAGGGGAGTGGCTGCTCAGAGGGTAACACATAGTGGGCAATTAGAGGGTGGCGATGTTCAAATCCAGCCAATCCTGTTAGCAGCGTGAGAACAAAAGGTGTAGTCTATATAAACCGTGGAAGGAACTGGAAGGGGGCGGATAGCAAAAAGATCTCCGACTGTAAAGAAGTTTTTGGCATGAAACTCTGTGGGAGTCTGTGTCGTTAATCTCCACAGTTCATGATCCATCTTGAATCTGCAAATCTGGCAGATTGCACCTCTTATTGTGTCTCCTCCACAGAAAGGAATGTAGTGTTTTTCAGACTGGGTGACAGCTACTTCTCAGAAGACACTAGGAAGGCAGGATGCTAGAACAGCACATGGAGTCTTGGAGCATCCAGCAGTCTGCAAAAGCTTCTGTCTGTTTGTGAGGGCCATGGCCTTTTCCTCAGCAATCCTTTGAACTCCACGTTTGGTGAGGCAGGTGAGAAGTGTGTATAATTCACTTAATTAATACCATACCCTCCTCTGAAGTATGGAGCAAACTTTATCTGTTTGGTAGTACAAACAGTATGGCAGTTACAAACTGTATCGTAGTACAAACCTACCTCTCTCTAATAGATATGCCCGTAAGACTTTGGACTAATGGATTACCTTTCTTAAAAGGGTCTGATCCAGAGAATCTTTGCACGGATACAATGGAGAGGGTAGTTCATAAAAATAAAAAGAAGGGCTATTCCTACACTAGACTCTATTTTTACATTCTTTACTTTCTTGAGCCACAATGCAATACTGGTGGGCTAGGAAAATATTTTTTAAGCGCAACAAATTATGATGAGTTTGGTTTTGTGCTTTGTAACACAAGGTGAAGAATCCTACTGCACTCTTTTGTTTTGGTCAAAGGCAGCACTCATGAATTTTTCCATAGGGTCTTGCTCACCAGTAAAGGCAACAGTGTGAACAGCAGTTGTACCCCAGGTTTCCAGGATCAAAAGAAAGTCAGATGCAATGTGATAGACATATGCAGTGATTCCCCTTGCGCCATGAATCCTCTCCTTGCCCCTAAAAGAAGATCATGGTAGTTTGAGAGCGCAAATGCAATCAGAACATCTTTTGAATCTGTGACTCTTCCTCTCATTCCCAGTTTTTGATTATTGCATCTACATATACCTTCTCTTAGACTGTGAGGGACAGAATTAACCCCTTTGCACCCAGCACCAGCTACTGATTAGGTACCGTGTGGGCTCTTGCAGGGGTGTTAGTATCATTCAGAACTTACTCCTAAAACATTATTAGAATAACAAACAACTTCAATGGTTTTTTGTAAGAGAGTTTTGATTTCACTTTAAAGTGATTTGAAGTGACCACTGGAGGCATTTACAGCAACATGGGCTGGATTTAAGCTGGTTTAAATTAATTTGCATAGTACGCACCCTTTACGAGGCAAATTCTCTCGACCTGTGCAACCTTTAAATGCAAAGGATAAAATGCTCTAACATGGCCTGGGAGGCAGGTATTTCTTCCCATGAAAGCTATGAAATTTTGAAACTCTTCAAGGGACACGGTGTTGAAAATTCTTTCATGATGGAGTTCACAGCATATTATGACATGGTTAACTATAAAAGCAGGAAACTGGACACCTACTTCCCAAACCTTTAATTTTTAATGAATGCACTGCTTCTTGATATTTTTCCCATGTGTTGTAAAAAGCCTTATCTGCTCCTTTGGAAGCTGAAGGGTAGATAAAACCCACAAAAAAATGGTCATTCAATTCAGCTAAATCTATTGGGGCACTCTCCAGCCCTGTGTTTGCAATCTGTGCTCTAGTCAGTGACAAAACAGAGATAAATCCAACACAGGCAGTTGTGTCTACCAGATGCTGAGCACTGGCACAAGCCTCCTTCTTTCTAGTGATAAGGCACAAGAGATGGTGGCAAACACTTTTTCAGGGCTGTGGCTCCACAGAATTCTTCCTGAGGGAAGGTGTGTGGTTCCTTGATGAGACAGATATTGTAGGCAACATTCCTTGCTGATGAGAAAGTCTATCACACCACAGTCACAAACTGCACCCTTAGCAAGAGTCAGGATGTCAGGCAATGAGCCTAGACATTTTGCATGAATAGATGGTACTTCTGGAGCTGAGTAAGGAGCTTGTTTTGGCCCACAGAGTTCTAATAAACTCAGGTGAAAAGGGCCAGAAGTAGGAGCAGCCTGGCCAGATTTTACTGGTCCTTTGCTAATCAGTTTTGAAGTGGCAAGTCGCCCACTAATACTGTAGTTATAGATGCTTGCTGAGGGGTGTTGCTGCTTTGGTTCATTTTTGGGTGGCAAAAGAAGGGCAGTGTTCCCAAATATTTGCAGGCTTTCAGTGAGCTGCAATAGGGCCACTGAGGGCACACAGGTCTGCTTCTCTCTGGAGTATGCCAGCAGGAAAGGACCTTGCACTGGTGCTGTACCAGTGTTGGCAGAGGGTTGAGAGAAGGCACTTACTCATCAGCAGCTTCCAAGTGCCAAGAAATAATACCTGACACACAGCTTCTTTGCATGTTTGTAGTCTTCTACCACATAATTCTTTGGGACATGAAGAACAGCTTGAATTGTAGACATCCAAATGATAGATTGATACCAGGCAAACTTCAGTGAGTCTGTAGTTTGCTACAATGATGATCTTCAGCAGGATTTACAGAACTGAAAAGTCAGCCTCAGAAGGAAATTAAAAGGATGACATAGGAGAAAGAACTGGGAAGTGAACCACCTAGAGTATATGGATGAAATGGGGCACTTCCTCATGTTCCTAACCTCTTTTTAATCCATGGAAAGCAGGAGGAGAAAGGTCAGATGATTCTAGTTCACAGTATATATACCAAAACTTCCTTAGAAAGGAAAATCCAAAGCTCATTTCTCTGAAACAGTAAGACTTATTTGTCCCAGATGAATGGCTGGGAAGGTAGGGTAGAAAAGAGCATTTTCCATATCAGACTGAAATGGCCCAGCTCTGCTGATGCTGCAGAATTTATCCATGGAGGAATTAGCTAAATCTAAAACAGCTCCCCCACGAGCAGTTAGAGTGGGCTGAAATGCAGCTAAGAATAAAACCACATGACACATCCAGATATCAACAAGGAATTTTAGGATTAATTAATTAGCAAATGACATGACTGGTCACCTTGACCTGAGACTTGCAGAATTAGATCAAGAAAAGTATGCCAAGTATCCTCTCACAAATTTGGAGTGTGGATTTTTTGCTGTAACAGTAGTGTAATGGAAAGGAGAACACCTCCTGTGAGGAAGCTGCGAGCTGGTGCTCATCCACCTTGTAAGTACAACTTGCTGTATAATGAGTGTAATAGAAAGGGGGAGGGGACATTAATCCTGGTTCATCTACTTTATAAATGACTGGAAACAAAGTATTAGTTTGCAATGCGAAACATGAAAATGAAATTTTCAGCAATGCAAACTTCATTGGTAACCTCATCACACATTGCAGCTCTTTCAAGGGAAATGTGAGAGAGCACAGGGAAGGCTCTCTTGGGCAGCATTCAGGCTACTATTGCAAAAGATTAACCGGAGGCTTCATTTTCAGTTGGTAGTGTAAGATCACTCAAATTTCACCCTTGGCCTCACCCACAAGCCAATTTCTGGCAACTGGATCCACCACGTGTGAGAAAATGTTCTGAGATGGGTGGGTGGAAATCAAGGTAGCAAGACGTCTTTGCTTTTGTTATTGTGTTGGAGCACAAACCTTCACCACCACCAGTATCTTCCACACTGGCTTTTGAAAACAGTCTCCAAATTGACCTTAGGCAGTTTGAAAAAACACTGGGTTTTGTATATAAGTTAAAATTATGTTTCCTGGGGTTAACAGAATACATAATAGTAAAAACTCGGTTCCAGTTAAGGCAATTCAGTATCTGTAGCTCTTTGTAAATACCTTCTAGAGAAGCATTTTGTCCTGAGCATCAGTCACATAACAATTGTGTGTGGTTCATACAGCTATTAGAAACCAAACCGGAATATATCAAAGCACCAGAAATAGTGATGGAAGATGCCAATGAGTTAATAGTCAAGGACAAAGCTCCTGGATAAGCATGACCACAAGTAAATCTTAGATTTGTTTTCTTCTATGCCTTCTGAGATGGCGATTAGCCCTGCACAGCAGAACAGATCTTGGCCTTTGTTTTTCACTTACTAGAGGATTTGCAGAGCAGGAAAAGAGGATTACAATTCCTCTCAGCAGTAAGTAATCCTTTTATGTTAGGTATGTCAGCATTTATTGAGAAGTGTGGGAAAGTGCACGCCGATTAAAATACTTGACACGTCTCAGAGAAACGTGGTGGCAGGAAGATGGGAGCAAAGCCCCCAGTCGACATTACAGTGGTCCCCAAATTAGAGACTGTTGGAGGGAGCAGTGAGTGAGGGAGCTCAGTACTGAGGGCTGATTTTAATATTTATCCAGCTTGGTCAATTCACAGTGTTAAAGTCCAGAATTATAACCTAGAGTGGTATTTGTTCATTCAAAACTAATAGCAAACAAATTTTGACTTTACAAGATGAGAGATGGCGGTCCCATCTTGTAATTTTACTGTGCATCACTAGCATGTTAGTGAGGTGGCCCCCATAAACTGGTGGATCTGCTACACCTGATACATATTCTGAGCAGCATATAGTTCCTTTAAGTACATATCTGTTCTGTTCAGGAAGATATAGTCTGATTATAATTTTCACACCAACCCAAGATAGAATTTATTAATGAGTTTCATTGTATAGTTTTGGAGTCTGAGGACCTGGATGGAGACATTATCAGCATCTTTATCATCATGGGATGATGAGTAAGGTCAGAAACTATTCCAGACTCGGTTGTTTAAAAAAAATTCAGGATTAATATATTAAGATGAAGTTGAAAAGTACCTGAAATCCAGATGAACCTCACCTGAGCAGCTGATGAGATCCTACAGACAAGGTAATAACACAAAAACTACTGGGGGTTAAAAAACATTTGTAGTCATATGAAAAAAAGTAAAGAAAATGGGCGGGAATTCAGTGATGGAAAATCCGCACTGAGAAGTATTTGAGGTACAGCAGCAGACAAGTTAAACAAATGAAATTTATCCTCCCCCCCCAACATTTCTAATAAAGCAACATAAAGTGCAATAGCTGACACAAAGGGCTTGAAAACACTGGGAAAGAGAACAATTGTGAAAATACAAAATGAAGTGGAAAGTTAACAGAAGAGAAACAAAGCAACAAATTGCATAAAACAGCTGAAGATATTATGGGGCAGTTTATAGTGTATTTGCAACAGCATAATAGCCGCGTAGCTATTGTAATGGAATGCAATTTTATTCAGTCTGATTTAGCACAAGACAGTCAACACAGTCATTTTAAATCTGTTGTTCGGTATCCAAGATAGCATCTTGACAGCTATTAACAAAGTGTTTCATAATGCAGACTGCTGGGGACAAGTGAAAGAACCAAACGCAGGGTCAGCAGTGGAATACATAAAATACACTTCTTTCAGGAATGTTTCGCACAAGAGATCTGTATTCTTTCGTATCTTAAAAGTCTGCATTTCAATTTTGCTGATATTATACATAATTCCCCCATTTTGTTTTCTACTGAATTCCCTCCTTCCCACCTCATCCTCAAAGCTTCTTATTTCTGCAGCCTGAGTGACAACTGCAAGTGCCTCTATAGTGGTTACTGCAGTGCAAACCAGTATTTAAATGGCCTGCTTTGGCTAAACAGTTCTTTGTTTGCATGTAACTACTTTCCTCATGTTCCCTCCTAACAAATACTGTCCGTATAGCTGGAATAGAAACCCTTGGAAGTACTTACATGGGTAAGTACTTACTGAGGAGATCCCAGGATACATGGAGAGGCTCTTATGTTTTAAGGTGGCTGTTCAGAGTGGGGCAGAAGACAACCATTTCTCATCTGTTTCCACTTTCTTACAAAAACATTACTTTTCTCTGACTTTTATTTTAAGTCAATATTTAAAGTACAGTAGTTAAAATATCCAGTCAAGCCTGGGAACTTACCACTGTAGGCAGACTGCATTTTGCAAACACTGAAGCTACTTCACTGCCAATCCCAAGAGGTCTCTTTGTGAGCCACCTGCAGAGGTCATCCTGTTGAGACGGATGATGTGCTTATGAGGGAGAAATGTTCAGATGCAGGAATGGCAAAAAGGAAGGGAACTTTATCAAGGGCACCTTAATCATGAGAGTTAATTACAACTGTATTGGAGAGTGCACCACTCCATTACCACAGTTGCAGCAGGGAAATACCATCTCAACAAGTTTCTGCAGGACCTGCTTCACATTGCATTGGACAAAGGAAGATTGATAGTGCCAGCAGCAGAGGGGGAAGCTGTGCATGGACCTCTACTTCAATCGATCACCCATCTTTGTGAGCACATCTCTGCTCAAAGGGCTTATTTTCTCACTGAACTACTGAGTATTTAAAATAAAGTGCCTAATCCAGTAACACCCTCCTTGATTAATAAAGCACACACAGAATCATAGGATGGTCCCGGTTGGAAGGAACCTTAAATATCATCTAGTTCCGACCCTATTATATTGTTAAGTTTTGAATAAAAATTAAAATTCTTAATCGAGGAATACAGGTTATTCAGAGGAAACCAGAAAAATAGTTTCCACGTCTTCATTTTCATTGTTCTTCCTTCTAGCTGAAGAGTGGAACAATACAACATAAATTGCTTGGAGGAAAAATGCTTAAAAAATTATATATTCCATTTTTTTCAATTATTTTTCTGTAATTTGATTTATTTTCCACTCCTGCTGTTGAAAGAAACCAGCTTTGCTCCCTCAGTTCCACCTTTAGAAGTTGCGGCTGCCCTAACACTGGCAGGTGCAGATGGGCAGATGGGGGTTTGAGGCACCTGGTCTAGTGGAAGACGTCGCTGCCCATGGCAGGGGTTGGAACTGGATGATCTTAAGGTCCTTTTCAACCCAGACCAGTCCCATGATTCTATAAAAGTGTATTCCCCCAGACAAGACCGCTCCTTTCATACTGACGGCAGTTGCCGTGTGAGGGGCGCGCAGTAAACCACCGACGACACTGAATGCCACCAGGGAACTCCTCAGGGGACCACGATCTCACAGGAGCAACCCGACAGCCGCCACCCATCCCCAGCCAGGCCACACGGGGCGCCCCGTCCCCATCTCGCCTTTCCCGCCGCCATCGCCGGCCAGCTCCACCCCCCGCTCCTCCTCCATCTTCCATCCTCCTTCTCCTCCTCCCGCGGCAGCGCGGGCAGCTCCGTACGACATGGTGCGGCGCGGCCGGCGGCGGCGGCGGCGGCGGCGGGCGGCGGCCGTAGCGGTAGCGGGGAGTCGCGGCGAGGTGAGGCGGAGGGCGGGTTGCGCGGGCCGGGCGGGCAATGCGAGGCCGCTGGGGGAGGGCGCCGGCCTGCCCGCTCTCCGCCTGCTCTGGGCAGCGGCGGCCTTTGTCCGCTCCCCTCGCCGCCGCGGTCCCGGTGAGCGTGGAGGCCCCGTCGTCTCGCCGGGCGCCCTCCACGTGGTGCGGAGGCTCCGGGGTCGCAGAGTGCCGGGAAGGGTTTGGAGACCGTCTCTCAAGCGGTGACGAAGCCTCTGCGGTGCTGGGTCCTGCAGCATGTCTAGTAAGGGCCAGGCGTAGGTAGCTGGGGAGGAGCTTTGTTAATTAATTAGTGTGTGTGTGTAAGCCTCTGGGCGTCACTTTAAAATAGCTAATTTTTAATATTTTATTTTAATTCAGTTCTTTTTTTGTTGAAATGGCGCGATGCAACAAACATTTGAGTTGCTTGAGTATACACGTGTATTGGTAAGGCTGGAGGCTTAGGGACAAACCCAGGCGTGCTTCCAGAGAAGCTGTGGCCGCCCCATCCCTGGCAGCGTTCAAGGCCAGGTAGGACGGGGCTTTGAACAGCCTGATCAGGTGGAAGGTGTCCCTGACCGTGGCAGAGGGACTGGAACTGGATAGTCTTTAAGGTCTCTTCCAACCCAAACCATTCTATGATTTAATCTCTGCACCCAGCTGCGGTCTGGTCCATGCCTGTTTCCGACTTGCGTCAGGCAGTTTGTGTGGTTCTAGTCTTGGGAAGTGGTGTGGTGAGTCTTCCATGTAGTGGGAAGGAGGGAGAATATCAGCATCTTGGTCAGCTCTTGCTGATGGAAAGTTAGGGGTTTACGTGAGTTTTTGTGAACAGCAGGGTTGTAGTGACACTGAAACGTCTGTTAGGACCTCTGTCCTCTCAGGGACTTTGTAAACCTTCCACCTCTATATGACCTCATGCTCACCGTTGGCAGTGGGGAGATAAAGACACTAAAACAATCTGGGAGAAATCTGATTGACATGGTACAATAGAAGTGAATGACACTTCTCTGGTGCTGTAATAAGAGGCTCTTACTGTCTGCTACTTACCTTTCTGCTGCGCAGGTAAAATGGTGTGCATCATGATTCTTTTAAGGCTCAGCAAAGAGGAGAACACAGACTTCTCAGTACTTTCCTGTTTCTCGTGGAAGCTTGTTTTTGGCTTTGTGGCACACTGATGAGCAGCAGGGATGTGGTGGTAAAAGTTCCCTTGTCCCTAAAGTCACAGATCTGCTGACTGGTGAGCTAGCTTGTGGGTTTGTGCCTCCGTTTAAAGCAACAGCCAAGGAAGTCAGCAGTACGAACTTGCTTCAGACCTGCAGTTCCGTTTCCCATCCCAGGGTCTAATTTCCCATTCCAGGGTCTAATTGCTGTGCTGTCCTTGCACAGCAGTTTCAGCACATGGGGCTTGTTAAAGGACTGCTGGCTGACAAAGCCTTTGCTCCCAGAAAACCTGGATGCTAGTAATCCAGACATGAAGAAGGGACATGTTGCATGCCTGTTGCACAAAAGTGTTTTCCTTGGAATGCTGGGGCTCAGGTAGTAACTAGGCACCACCACAGAGGAAAGGGATGCTGTTGAATCATGAAGAATTAATTCTGAAATAGGTGTTAATACTGTATGTATCCATGAGATACTAGATAGTACAAAAGAAGAGATAGTAGTAGCTAGCAGAGCATTTGGACTGTGTTCGTATGCTGCGTGCTGATAGTCCCATTATTATCAATGTTTTTGAAAAGTAGGGGATAGTTTCCAGGTAGGTATTGCCTATAGAAGGTAACATTTTAAGTAATTTGCATTGTGATTATGATGGTTGGGCATTCTGTACTGTAGGATAAAGTAGCTGGATGGATTTTAGTTTATTTAATTATCAGCTTAAATGAAGCATTGTAAAAACCATACTCTACTGTTCTGAAAATAGATGAGTTTACTAAAATTTCATGGAGTACTTGGCTTTAGCAGTAGGTTGACAGGAGTGAAAATTACCATCACTTTTCACAGGGAGAGGTGGAACCGCCCTGGAAGTTCCAGGAGTTGTTGCTGTGACAGGTACACAAGCACAGGCAATATCTGTCTTGCCTTCGGTGGAATCAAAGTATCCCTGCAAAGACTGTGAAACTGTAATTCATTTTATTGCTTGTTCCTTCTCTCTGAACGCTCACTTCACTTTTACGATGCTGTCGCTTGTGCCAGGAATATACTGCTCTGGCCAGTGGGTTTTGGGTTTTTTGCTCTGATGCTGTTGAGAAACTGTGAAGCTCTTCTGGGATCTCCCTGCCTTCCTAAATTGCATTGTTGCCCTTGAGTCTCAGGCTGGCTGGTGCTGACAGTCCTTTTTTTTGACTGTGCGTCTAGTTGTGTGATTATTTTGCACTGCAGTATGTGACTTTGCTTCTGCCTTCCACATCACACATTTGCATGATGTTTAGAGTTAAGCTTTGTACAGTGTTGTTTGCCCTTATGACTCCAGTGAAAGACCAGGATCGTGGCTTATAAATAGTTTTGGGTTTTTGGTTTGGCAGCTGTCGGCATTCTGTCAGGGGTCCTCTATTCTTGTAGTGCTGCCCATAATTGTCAGCCTTGGAGTGCTTCCCCATTTGGTTGTTATTTTGGGCCTATGAGTTCCAGCCCCAGTAACCTAGTAGTCCAGTTCTAGTGCCTGTAACCCGTGGGTGGTGTGCCTTGGGCTTACCTCCATACTGAGCCTGGGACAAGCCAACAGCTTTTCCAGTGTGTGTTGAAGGTGTGACTTTGCACAAGTTTGGTTTGCATGAGTGCATGTTGGAGAATAAACTTGGATAATTTCAGTTTGAACATTACTGAAATTATCTGTCCTCTGCTTCAAGTAGGAATGCCCATGCATTGTGCAAACTTGAATGAGGAGAACACAGCGCAACTGATTTTTTTTTCTTTTCCATGGTGGTAGCAAAAAGTAGAGAATTACATCTAACCCTGCTTCTTCCACGGTATGTTCTCCTGAACATTGTCAGAGAAGGATGTGCTAGTGTGACAATTGGCAATGGAAGTGACATGTACAAATACCTCTTAAAAATACTAAAGAGGGTGGACAGTGATGTAGAAATAACTCTGATGTTTCCCACTGAAGCTCTGGGCATGCACACAGGGAAGCGGTTATCTCCTCACAGCGTGCTGGGGAGCTGCCATGCAGAAGGCTGTTGTGGTTTAAGCTCAGTTGGCAACTCAGCCACGCAGCCTCTCTCTCACTCCCCCCCTTTCCTCCCCACCCTGGCTCTCAGAGGTATTGTTGCAAGCTAAGGTGGGCTGACGACGCGGGGAATCAAGCGATGACTCAATATGAGTGATAAGCAAGTTCCACTTTATTGCCAGTCGGTGCAG
>WYDI02008236.1:23621-58337 GCA_009867235.2 Psittacus erithacus | reverse complement strand
GTGAGGTGTCCCTGCCCATGGCAGGGGCGTTGGAACTTGATGATCTTAAGGTCCTTTATAACCCTAACTATTCTATGGCAGCTCGTCTGGATTTGGGCACATGTGTTTCTCTCCCTCCCCTCGCCCTCCCCCTCCCTTTTTCAGCTTCCCCCCCAAGAGTGAAAATAAAGTAAAAGGTCTTTCATGGTAAACAAAACCAGCTTATTCTCCACATAGAACACATGAATAGCTGGAAAAAAAACTTACAATAAATGGTGCATTTTTTTCTCTGCTGGGTATAGCATTCAAGATCAGTCCAGTATTCAAGAAGCAGTCCATTTTTTGCTCAGCAAGAGAGTTTAGAAAAGAAGCGTGGGGTCTATTCAAGGATCTTTTCCCCCTTCACAATTGCTGGGCTTTATGAAACCTATCTTCCATGCCTTGTCAGAGTATTTCTGGGGACCAATTAGTGCTTTGTTGCAAGGCTTCTTTGCTGAATCTTTGAGCAGCAAGAAAAAGCTCTCTTGAGTCTCCCCTTATTTTGACTATTTCAGTCATTACTCAGTGTAATAATTAATATGACAACTGGACGCTGAAGTTTGTATAGAAACACCTCGGCTGCAGGAGAGAGCGTGCAGTGGGTGGTAACAAGCTACAGATCAGACCGAGAAGCCACACACACAAGGAAGGGGGAAAAAATAAAAGGGAGTAAAAGAAAAAAAGAGAGGGAGAGAGAATAATGAATGAAAAGAAGGAGGTAAAGAATAAAGATAAATAAATAGTTGGCGCAACCCAAAGAAACATAATACGGACTTGGGAAGAAAAAAGAGAAAAGGCAACTAGGAGGTGGGGGGCAATCCCAGAGAAGTAAACTTATTTTGAAACGGTTTCTATGTGAATATAATATTCAGAACTTTGCTACTTTCAGAAGGCAGGAAGAAAAGCTATTTCCCCTCTTTTTTTCGGCTAAGTAATTTTCAAGGGGCATCTGCCTGCACTTTTGCATACTTGATAAACTTTAGGATCTCTTCCTAAGCATCCCTTCAGAGAAAGAAGGACTTTGAGCATTAAGCCGTCTTGGTGAGTAATTGTTGCCCGCCCTGCCCAGGACGGAGGCAGTCTAGTTCTCGGGACAGCAAGTTGTACGAGTTTTCTTAGCGTTGTACTGTCTACAAGAGGAATAAAGCCTGTGCCCTAATGAAGAATTAAAAATGACGTTTGACCACGGACACTGCTGAATTCCTCTCGAGAGGCGTCTTTGGGATGAACACTCATCGCTTTGCAGACATTTCTTGGGCTGCCAATTAGGGCATAATAAATAATTAGAGGTTTTAAGCATATTAGATACAGCTCATGCTAATGAGCTACAGCAGGTCTTGTGCTAACCTGAAGTGACAGTTTGCATATAGGGCTGCAAAAACTAAAAAAAAAAAAAGAAAGAAAAAAGAAGAAGAAAAAAAAAGGAAGGGAAAAAAAAAAAAAAAAAGAAAGAAAACAAGAAAAGCAGGAGCGGCGGCAGTTGCCCCCCTTCCGGCTCCAGACCCGGCTTCAGACCCGGCCCAGCCCGACCCGACCCAGCCCGCTAGCCCCTCCGCCGCTCCCGCCGGGTCCGGTGCCCCCGTCCCTTCGCGCCAGCGGAGCGGGGCCCTTCGACCGCCGGCCCCGCCGGGTGGCCCCATTGTGCGGCCACGCGTCCCGCGTCCATCACAGCGCCGGGGGATAAATCACACCGCGCTGCTCCCCCCATCGCCACGATTTGGAGACAGAAATTTTGGAGGCTGCGGGGGGGGGGGGGTGTCCCGACGCCTCAGAGGCTGCAGCCCTCTGGCAGGGCAGGGCAGGGCAGAGCAGGAGGGTGGGAGCAGGGTTTGGGTGATGCTTGGGAGGTGGACAGCTCTCCGTTCCCCGAGGGCAGGCGGCGGGGACAGCCGGGTGTCCGTCCGCATCCTCCCCCTCGACCCGCTCCCACGTTCGGCGGCCGCTGCCATGGGGACACAGTGCCACCTGCCGGACACAGGAGGAGAGGGGGAAACCCTGTGGGCAGGCGGATAAATGGGGTGTAGCCCAAAAGCGTTTAGCAGCGGGCTGCGGGAGGTTTCGGGAGCTCAGCTTTGCAAGAACAGGGGTTATGTCTGGGCGGTGTTGCAGCAGCGATGTGCACCGGGGTGTGGGGAAATGAAGCCCGCCTGGCACGTAAAGGAGAGCCTGAAGACCTCTGGTAAATGCATGCACAATATTGATAAGGCAGACTGCCCCCCACTATATACACATAAGTAGTGTACACAGTGAGTATCCCCGTAGATACTCACTGAATCCTCATTTGGAAATTTTTTTGGAGCTTTTGGTCTTACTAACAAAGCCCCCAGCCATTGCTCACTGCTCCCTCAAAGGGACTGGGACATCCTGAACAAGCTGGGAAGGCAGGGAGCTGCGAGGCAAGAGTAGTCCCAGTGTCCTTACGCAGGAAGGGACATCCCTGCCGAAAACAGAAGACGTGCAGCTGCGGGAAGCTGCTGCTGTGCAAATACTGGCTAAAGGCAGAGGCGGGAAAGAGCAGTCTGAAAAGGAGCCAAAGTCCGTGGCCCTTTGAACTTGCATCATGCTGGCCAGGGGAACCTGCTAATTTTCAGTGCAAAGAGCCCTCTTAACTGTGGCTTAGCAGTAGAGCCAGGTATGGATGCGTGTGGTGGATGCATGTGTGTGTGCTCCAAGAAAATGTGTGTTTATGAGGGCAAAAGAGTTTTAGATGGAGACAACATGGGACATCAGCGCATATCTGCATATGATTTAAAGGAGCAGGGTTGCACAGTGCTGCAGCAAAAGCCCAGGGCAGGACTACTAGAGCCAAAGCTCAGGTGCTCACTCAGGGACCATGGAACCAGACACATGGGTTGAAACTTGAAACCCAAGTGGGAAACTTGAAACCCCAATGTCACTGAGGGGGATGAACCCATGCTTGATATGCTCAATGTACTTCAAAGAGCACGGGGAAGCTCAGGCAGCTGGGACTCTGAAATGGTCCAGGGTAACCAGTGCTGATGCAATTGTGTGTCCATACTGTAATGGCACTGGGTATGCAGACACACACAACTTTGCAGTAGGAGTAAGAGATGAGCTTGCAACATAAATAATAAAAACAGGTAGGAGGATGCCAAACAGATAAGTACGAGGATTTGGCGTGGGCAGTATTTTACTTATCCAGTGTTTCACTTTGCCTTGCCATTACTGTCAGGGCAGAGTGAGCACACATAAGAAAAGGGATGAAAGAAAGGAAAAAAAAGGGTAAATGCAAGTCACAGAGAAAGGAGGCAAATCAAAGATTGGTGGAAAGAGAAGGAAAAATGAAAGAAAGAGAAAGGCACAAACAAATGACAGAAGAAGCAGTTTATGACTTTGCATGTCACAGTTATTTTGGCCAGCATTTGGGGCATACATTTAAGTGTTTTTTAATCTAGTTGAAAAATATACCAGTTAGCAAGGCATTGTGCTTGGGGAAGTAGACAAGACCAGTTGCTAGAGACTGTCATGTCCTGCACAAGACCACCAACATCAGTGTTGTCACCATCCTCATCTCACTGGGGTTTTTTGCAAGTTGGCCTTCAATATCCCTGTCCTGGGTAGGACTGTGCCTGGTGCTGCACAAGCATAAGGCACAAAATGCTGCCTACCATAGAGAATTCATTGGCTAAGCAGTTCAAAGCCAGTAGTGTTTACACTGCTAGCAATTATTCAGGTTAGCCTTGCTTTCCTCTACTGCTCCACTTTGCCTTGCCCCAACCTGATGCCACAATGTCAGCAGGGCCCAGTGTGCTCTGTGTGCATCTCTTTGGGTTGCCTACCTCAACCTGCCAGCCTATGCCACAGACTTGTTGATCACTCAGAAAGTAACTTTCTACCCCTGTGTGCAGCCACAGAATGCATAAACAAGAAGCTCTTCCAAAAAAAAGGTGTTTGTACACAGAGCACTGAGTTACTTCAGGTGCACGTTATACAGTCAGTAATTTCAGTGGGCTGGATTCTGACTCCACAGCCATGGGGTTCAACGTGGGTTCAGACTGAGATTCCTGAAAGTGGTTCCACTCAGTTTCCCTACTATAAGGCTTATCAGATTTAGTAGCTATTGGGTTTTCTAAGTCCCAGTAATTCACGGTAAGTCTTTGTTGGTACTCACCAATCTGAGTTTCCACTGGTGCATGCAGTAGGGGTTCCCTCAAAGCTAAGATAACTGTAAAGAGATGATTACTCCACAGAATTTATACTCATCACAAAAATATAGCAAGATTACCTGTATTGGCATAGTTTGTCTTAGTACAGACTTCACTGTCCCAAACAGCAAGACAGATACTTGACCAGTTGGTTGTTTTTGTTTGTTGGGTTTTTTTCTCACCTGCCCTCCAGTATTGGTCCCCGACTTTCCATTATTCTTTCAACCCCTTTGGTGGATCTTTCTAAACCAAATCTGGGCTCCAATCCTTTACCAGCCTTTTCTGAAGTCATTCACACTCCTCTCCCAGTTCCCCTTGTAGCTCTCTATGGCTGACACTATATACAAGCACACATACATCTTCTGCAGTTTTTCTGCATTCTCCTGTTCTGTATCTCTGACCCAGTTTTTCCTGCTCCTTTTCTTCCTTTACCTTCTTCCCTCTCTCCATGTCCAGACTCATAACTCAGCATGAAGTTCATGCAGCTAACTCCTGTCTCACACTTCCTTTATACTGGGTTTCTCTCTCCAACATCTGATGTGTGGAGCAATGTCTCCTGCTTTCCGACTTCTTGGAGGTATCTCAAAAGGACAAATCCCTCAGCTGCTGCACTGTGCCACAGCCCACCCTGGCTCATGTTTGGCATACAAAGAGCAGATCTTGGGGAACATCTGATCTCTGATCACATGGAGTAAGCCATGATGGGAATCCACCTGAAGCTGAACACACACGCAGCAGTGGGAATGGACCCGGGGGGAAGGTTGAACCAAAAACGATGTGTTGACATGAAAAACCGAAAACAGCATCTGATGTTGATCAGAAGGAGGGCGGCTGTTAATTCAAAGCATGCTGCTCATCCGCATTGGGCACAGTTAGAAACAATATGCTGGAAAGCTGCTACGCACCGGGGTGGAACTCGCAGGGGCTGGCCGGTAGGGAGCAGCTTGTTCATGTGCCAGGGGTGGGTGGGGGGGGCGTGTAGGGAGAACGCCCCCCTTGGCACCATGTCCAGAGGAGGGAGCTGGAGAGGGGGGGGGAAAAGGGATGGCTTTGCCTTGTTTGCTCCACTTTAAATACCTTTGCATAGAGCTCTGGCCACTGTAGTAAGGTCAGAAGGCTTCACCTGCAGTAACAAAAGGGCCTCTCTGAGTGGGCACCGCTGCCTCTGCAACATGGACGCACAACACTGCAAAATGAATGGTGACCCTTTCCAGGTAAGTGATGGGGTCTGTATGCCTGCTCTTTGCAGGGGGGGCTATGGCTGCTTTCCTCCTGCCTCCCCCCTGCTTGCTTGCAGATCTTTTTCCCTCCTCTCTGAGAGGCAGTGTGACCCAAGATGGGAGGAAATAACGCCACTGTCCTGATGCTTTGAGGTGCCGAGTTGCTACTGTTTTCCTTTTGACAATCCCCATGTTTGTCTGTTGTTAATTGTGCTCACAAATGTGCAGTGAGAATGAAAATAAGCATTGCAACAGCATCCTTGCATATATAGCAAAGAGAAGGAGAAGCAGCAGCAAAGACCAACAACTAATTTAGAGGTCATAAACCTGTGTAATGAAAGCAAGCTGTATTCTTCTGTTAAAGGAAAGCAGCTGAAGTTACATGCTCTTCTGGTGGAGATATTTGTTAGATTTTGGGATTCTGACATCCCCTTTTTTTATGTTTACTGGCTGACTTTGAACTCTCTGCTTTTGGGAAATATAGAAAAGTCCTGAAACCCATGCCTTTCGACTACAGGCAGTATAGTTACTACAGGGGCAAGTGATGTAACCTGAGGCCAGCATGGTTAATTATTAAGACCAAATTCTGTGTGTATGTGTCCTATGCAATGCTGCTGGAGCCAGAGACAAGCTGCAGAAGACGTGAAAAAAAGGGCTTCAATTTATACAAGCTTTTGAAAGAGCAGAGCTGCCAAGGAAGCTTTGTTTTGTACTACTTTGTGTGCTATGGCTGAACTCAACAGTTCTCTAAGGTCTCACCTTACTACTTCACCAAGCTGTGTAACTGCTTGGTCTCAATGACACCTGGTGTTGCTGAGCATCTAAATGCCCTAAGAAATCTGATTTGGAAACTAGTTCCATTTTCAGAAGTAACTTAGGAATGTAATTTTTGTTGAACTTCATGGAAAATTTTCTCTGGCTTTAATAGTGTTGGAATTCACTCTGAATGGCTTTATCTCACCAGCTCAGAAATGGATTAGAAGGCTGACAGGTCTGTGTTATTGACCTCCAATGCTGTACATGTCAGAAAGGCAATATCAATCTACTTGTGAAGTGCTTAACCAAAAAAAAATGCAGATTTGCATTGTGCTCAGGTAAACCCATCCTTACATCTACACATCACCTGTCTCTGAGATTGTACTAGAAAACTAGAAGTACTCTCAAAGTTGCAATTCCTCTCTATACGTTGAAAAGGAATAAATTAGAATTGTGAATGGATAAACTGTGATCAATAGTTGAAACTATGCATAGGTACTACAAAAAGCTCACCAATAAATGTGAGTGCCTGTGTGTACATTAGTGTTTATTACCTCCAGTTTATATGTTGATGTATGTTGTCCCTAGTGTGTACTGGTGTATACTGCCTCCATATCTACTGATAACAACTGGGTACCAGGAAAACAATCATTTTACTCTTTTTTCCCCTTGCAATGAAAGCTGTTATCTCTGTGGACTGACTCAGGCTGGAACTAACATTTGTACAAAGACTTTCAAGTAAACTGAGTGTATATACAGATGTGCAAGAAGTTAAGCAAGTATCACTCTGTTTGCAGGATTAGCGTCTTCTTCCTACTGCAATGTGTCTTAATTTAAGCACCAGCATAAATTGATTTACAAGAGTGGGAAAATGAGTGACGACAGATTGAAAGAGGCTGATCTCAACACATCAAGGCTAGTGACCAATGAAAATATATCTGGGTTGGAAAGAAGGTTTTTAAGGCATTTTTGGGTCATCTCATGGTATAAATTAACATCAGAATTACCTTACAGGACTTGAACCTTCCATTATATCTCCTGCAGGTGTCCAGACCACAAATTCTTCCTTTGTCACACAGATTCAAGTCATAGAAGTTGATCCTCACTTCATGCATTGGCAAGAGTATTTAGATACATAACTGCAATGTTTTTAGAGCAATTCCAGTGCAGACAATGAAAACCAAAGTCTCGGTCCATCGGGGAGACACAGTTCTGTCCTTAAGATCAGTTTTGGCTGTGTTGAGAGAAAACCGAAGGGCAAAGTAATACACCGACGGCATTTCAGATGCATTTTGGTTGCAATATCCTAAAATTTTTGAACTGCCCTCATTTGGTTTTCCTTTTGACAGACTCCTGTCATTGTTTTCCCTTGCAATGAGATTGCTTGAGGTGTAAATGGGTTTCATTAACCAGCTGTCACATCACTCCTGGCTGCTTTTCCTCTTGATTCCCACCATGTAAGAGCTGGGCCAACTCCCTGTCTGGGTGAGGACCCAGGAGACACTGGGATGCTGTGGGAAACATCACTGTTTAACAGGTGACAATCTTCCCTTTGGTGCATAAAACCAGTATTTCTACTACAGTTCCCACTAGACATTTCCCACAAAGGTGGAAAACATTTGGATAACCTTTGCAGCCTCTGGAAATAAAGCCAGATAGAAAAATCTGTTGCCAGTCTCTGGCAGTGAATTCTCAGGTTAGCAGTAGCCTCACAGACAGCCTGAATAATCAGTAATTATTTACTTTGCAAAAGAAGACAATTTCTTATAACACTGACTCAGAAAATGTAGTCCCACCAAGAACTGTATGGCTTCAGGGCAGCTGGATTTGATTGTTAATTTGTCTGCTACAAAGACTGTCTTTTCTAAGGACAGTATTTGGGAACTGAGATTCATTATACTCTGATTTATATCTTAAATTAAGCAATAGCTATAATAAAGACAGGCTTTGTGTGAAAATACAAATTTTCAAATGCATAAAGAAAAATTGAGTGGATGCCTTGAGTCCAGTTTTGATCCAGGACCTGTGTTTGTTGCAGATGTCCAGTGTGATCTTTGAAATACCAACCAGAAGCAATTTGCCCTAGGCCAGTAGCTGTTAGCACAACACCCCCCTCCCCCAAATAGGGTATTAATGTGATTTCCAAACACTTGCGTTTGTTGTGCATCCAATTTACTGTCTTCAGAAAAAATAAGTGATTCTGGAAATCTTAGCAGGCACTTACCTGCCATGTCAGGTACCCAGGTAATTCTGAACATCTGGGCCCACTCCAGGACTCAGTTTCCTGTTTCTGAAGTGCTGAAATAGCTCCTTCCTACTTACAAGGTTTTTGTGAAAAGAAACACATGTACTGAGAAATACCAAGGCATTCTGGTAATGAGAACCATGAAAATAATTCAAATAAACATTCTCCTTGCTTGGGAATAGTAGAAATTGCCTTTGGAATTTGCAGAGAAAATCAGTAAAAGAAAAGGAAAAAGCATAAATGAAAACATGTCTTGCCGTGAGTTTCTGCTCACTGTGGAATTTAGGGAAGATCTAAACATTTGCTCCAACATTTTTCCCTATCCTTTTTGCTTGTTTGTTGTTGTTATTTTGGTTTTAAACCACTTTCCATATCCCTCTTGTGAATACCACATCTCCTGAGGCTACCTGGAAGGGTACAAGCAGAACTGAAGGGAAACATAGATCATGGCCTGCATCTCTGCACAGAGCTCATCTCCATCCTTCTGCTTAATCCTGAGTGTTAATGAAAAGAAAGCCTGAGGGAAGGTCTTTGCACTGCAGCTGAAGCCAAAGTACAGTAATATTTCCAGTCATCCTTGGTCTTGATACACTTGAGAGGTGAAGCAAGGCAGAGATGATATTATTTTCATGTCCTTTTTGACTACTTTGCTCCCACATGGGAGCTAGTTTGAAAGAAGGGTTTTTTGTCTCTACCATCATAAATTAGAGCAACCCCAGAGCTATTCTACTTCTGGCAGCAACAATTGACTTGATTTCCACTTAAATCAACTTTATACCCTCTTTATGTTGCTGATGCTGTGCAAAAAGGAAACTGAGCAAAGAAAAACTGATTGCTAGGGTGAATGTAAAACTTTGTTCGTTTGTTTGCTCTCTTTTCTCTCAGGAATCTATGTACATTGAAGAGTCCTCAAATAAAAATGGTGTGATTTCTTTGATTTTCTCTCTGAAAGAAGAAGTTGGGGCATTGGCTAAAGTTCTCCGCACATTTGAGGTAAGCATTTTCCTTCAGGAGATCTCAAATGTTTAAATTAAAACCTCTACCTTAACTGACATGAGGATAGAAAAAATGCATTTTCTCCATTTAAGAAGGAAATAGTCCATTGTAGCTGCTTGAGTAAGAGTAGAAGTGAATTGGGCAATTATCTGAGATTGACATTTGGGTATGCGTATTTATATGTATATAAAGGCAAATATAACCTGCAAGTGAGCTGTGTGGCTCATAATGTACATGTTGCATGAAGTATTTCTATGGGAGCAGCTATTGTCCTCTTAGCCCTTGTCCATTTCAGTGATTCTGATATAAATAAGCCCACCACCTCCCACCAGTGGTACTTCTACAGAGGCAGTACTGGGTACCTACAAAACAGCATCAAAATGCCAGCACTTTTTCACACCAAAAAGGGATGCAGCAACTTGCACTGCCTGACTGGGAAAGCTTTTGGAGAAACAAGGAGCCATTTACCTTTCAGAACATTGTGTGCCTGCTTATTATTGCAGAAATATTTCCCAGATGACATGGATGATGTTTAAAAAGCACGAAATCCTTGCCATTCAGGTTGTGTTGCAACACAGAGCTGTGTACTCCATGCTCCCAAGCAAATACACTCTTCTATTGGTTTTGCAATTTCTTTTTTTTCTTTGAACATCATCATGTACTAGTTGTCCCTGAAAACAGCTCTTTCTGCAGAACACTGTAAAAAGTTGTGGCCTGCATACTTTCCATTCGTAAACTGAACTGACTAGGAAATGAAAGATTTGTGTAGTATTAGTACAAATGAAAACTAATTACAGGACATATTTGATTCATTAAGATGAAGGGAAATTCGCACCAATGGCAGCACAGCTAGCCTAAGTCTGTGAACTGACCACTGTAAAGCAGTCCTGCAAAATGTCTGCATGTTGGTGGCGTGCATGTCTGTAAGTGAATTAAGGAGGCTGTTAATATTCTCTGGTTAAATGCATTGCTGTTTACTAACCAAATTGCTGTTAGGTCTAAAGGAAAATATGCCGGGGAGCTAGTATAGGAAAGCGGGAAGTAGCTGCTTCTTGAATGTGACTTTTCCTGCCTCAGAGCAGGTACCTAAACTAGACGAGCTGGGTCACGGTTTTCCTCAATGACCCTGATGGCAACTGAGGGGATGGGGCTCAGCTAAACATGTTTGCACTGGTGTCTGGGTGGTATCCCATCCGGAAGAAGCCAATTTTTTCTGTGCAAATTTGCAGTCTGCCCCAACACCAATGCTTGACCAGAGACCTGGCATAGGTGCCCTTACATCAGTTTTGCATGCGTTTGCAGTGTAGTAGGGAGATAGGAAGGTGGCTGGAGGAAAGGGATTTAATAGTACAAGCCTGACCTGCAGTTTCAGCTCCTCAGGGCTGTCATCAGTGAATTCATGAGTGTTGGGGTGTATACACCAGAGCAGCCATTAGGCTGTTCTTGCTCAGTGCAAAAGATCTCGCCCCGTGCACAGCGATGTAAGACTCATGAGCATCCATGGCCAAAATAACTTCCACTCTTTCCCATCTGGCCCATAACCATGGAACCTCAGAGACACAGACTTTGCACTCAGTGGCAACCACAGCAGAAAGAGGGAAGGTGGTGACACTCAGGTCACTACGCAGGTGAAGCATGGGAACAAGGAGGGAGACATCAAGAGGATTTTTATCTCTTGCACCCTTTCCCTGCTTAATAAAATCAACTGTGCAATGCAGATTAGCTACAGCAGTTAGTTCAGACTCTCCATGGGTGGGCTTCTCCAGGGAGGGACACCCCTCGCCTTGTCCCCAGGGATTCTGTTGCCAGCTTGATGTTGGCCTGCAGAAATGCAGTGGCCTTGTCTCAGAAGGGCGGCAAAGGAAGATGTGGGGACAGCTGCTCAGACAGTTATTGCCTCACACAACCACATAAAGTAGGAAAAAGCATAACACAGAAGCCACAAAATAGGATCAGACTGTTCCCTGGAGCAGACATGGCACTGTAGCCATCGACTCCCCAGAAAGGACAGACCTTGCATGGCCACTGGTGCTGATGGCCATGCTTGGTATGTTTGGAGCCTCTCTGATCCTTGCTGAGGCTGCTGGGCTCTCTGTGGGCACTTGTGTGTGGGAATGCAGAAAACACAGACAGAGAACTCAATCCTGTCCATCCCCCAGTTCATCCTTGTGAGCAATTAAGGGACCAGTGCCGAAGGCACTGGCTTTGAGGATTTTGCCTTTTCTCTAGCCGATCTACAAAACTACTCTGGGACATGAGGGTGGAGGAGGGTTACAAGAGCTGTAAATATGAAAGTCTTGAAAATAAATCCTCTCTCAAGACAGAGAACAAAGTGTGGAAGCAAGATCCAAATTAAAACAGAGAACTGAGAGGATTCCTAAAGAATGGATAGATCTTGTGGTACCATCAGCAGCCAGAATGCCTTTCTGTAAAGGAGGTGTCTGTGTGGGCCTGGGGAGGTTCAACTTCTCTTTGGTTTAAGAGCTGAAGAAAAAAATTCTGCTGCTCTGAGACAGCTGTTCAATCACTCTTATGCCCCTGTCCATGATGCACAAGCAGGTCCTCGCTCCCAAGTTCACATACTGTCCATGTCCTACTTCTGTGCTGTGCTGAAACTTGGCCAGGCATTAGCCCCCATCACGGCTTGATCTCCATAGGAAGCAAAAGCCCAAAGGGATCTGTGCTGTGCTGCAGCCTGGACTTGCAGCTTATCAAGCGCAAGAGAATTGCAATGTATTTTGGGGAACCAGTGATGTTTGTCCTACTCAAACATCCCCTCAAGGTTACACATGAAGTTGACAGAGCTTCATGCTCTCATGTTTGCTTTTTTGCTCAAAGATCCAAACTCCTGTTTTCTGTTCAGGTCTCAGCTGCATGCAGGTATGTGGCTACAGTGACAACTGTTGTTTTTCCTCTGTAGCTTGAGGGCTTTTCTTCCTGAAGAATCTCCTCTAGGTACTCAGCTCCTTATGTCTACTAGCTTTATGTCCAAAATGTACTTGACTATATCCACTTTTTTCTTATGTTTACTCTTGATTCATATTCTCTCTAATGCATTTCAGTGTTGGACCAATGCACAATGTCCAAAAAGAGCAAGCTGTCTGCATGGAAGAAGGGCTGTAGCTTTCAAGGCCAGGCACATGCTTGAAGAAAGATTATATGTGTTTTTAAGCTGAAAGAATTTCTGCATCTGAAAACAAACCCAGATGATGTCTGTGGAAGGGTTCAGCATCCTCTTTGGGTGGGCGGAGAGTCCTTTCCAGTCTCACACATGAAAATAAGCAGTACTAAGGAAGATCCCTCAAACACCAGACCTGAGCAGGTTCCTAAGCTCTTCTGACCATTGGCTCTTGTCCACCCTCTATTCTGCAAATCTTTGCCTGTCTGTGTGAGTCTGCTCCTCCTGGACCACTCTGTACTCAGGGTGCCCTATGCCACTGTTGTGAGCACAATCACTGCAGTCCCTTCACCTTCCCTGTAGAGAGGCGTGCCCTCTAGGCCAGACATACTCTGACATGCACTGTAGTGCAACAGCAGCTCTGTCATGCCCAGCAATAAGCAGATTGTTAAAATTGAATCTACTTTGCTTCTACACTTGCTGCTCTCTGTGTATATTAGGATGTGGTAAAGATTTACTTTCTGCTTATCAAACCCAATTAGTTTTGCAGTTGAAAAGCCTACTTGTCCATATTCTTTAGCTGTCTTAGTGTGCATACAGCTTCCATACAGGTTCTGCTTGGGCAACAGCCCTGACCTCATTGCAGGCTTGAAGGTGGCTGTAGAGACAGCATAAACCCATCAGCAGAGTCTTTGCACCAACTTCATTTTAACAGGACCCGCTCTACACTAAGGCACTGCTTGGTGCGGCCATATGCTGTTTATTTGCTTGTGCTATTATAGAAGATGGTAAGTACGAAGCCAAAACACAAATAAATGCCTTAGTCTGAAATAGAACATCACACATAGTTAAAATACCAACCATGCCTAAAATCAGGAATACAGAATAGTCATTGTGTAATTATGTTTCTTTTTTGATTCGCTCTTTGGAGGGACACATCAAAGAGTTACAGAGTGTGAGTCCGGGTCAGAAAAAAGACAGAAATCTTCCAGGTTTCTTGTCAAAACTGAAAAAGTAAAGCAGATCATTTTGGGCTAACCCAAGTGTTACACTTAAAGGGAATGTTTATTTTCCTCTGTAGTGATAAAAGCCTATTGAAATTGAGAATTTTTTAAAACAACAACAACAAAGTCCATTTTGCAGGAAAAAAAGTGAAAAAAAGAAAAACTTTACCCCCCAAGGTTTGCATTTCCAAAGTTAAATTAATCATTAAAAATTTCAGAACTATGCATTTCACCATGTAAAAGGATAGCCCTCAGTTCTAATTGAATTTTTTCCACATGAATTTTTTAATACATCAATCTTCTCCCTAGTTCTTTTCCTGAGTGATTTACAAGTAGTAGAAGACATGTCAGCTGTAGCATGCAGAAAACACTGGGTTGGTATATGTTGCAAGTTTGCCCAACCAATTCTTTGAGGGGACACTTCCATCTTCTCTTCACTGAAATGGCCTTCCCAAATACAGAGCAAGACTTCAGTACAAGGTCCAGCAGTCAGTGATTTTCTTACAGTGGGTAGGACTCTAGCTCAAAAGCAGCCCCATCAGTTTGCACTGAGTAGTACTCTTGCTCCCAGAATAAGCTAATGCTCTGTGAGAGGAAGCTGCTGCTCTACAGGAGGACTGGGTGGGAGTAACAGGCTGGACTAAATGAGACCTGCACTTTCAGAGCCAGCAAAGGTGACTGTGCTCTTCTGTTTAGAAGCTCAATTCATTCAACAGAAAGTCTGAAGTGACTCTTATCTTTTTGCCCCTTGGGAAAGTATTGGCTCTGCAGTGTTCTGGGTTATTTCCAAATCAGGAGAAGCGAGCAGTTGCTTTGGCCAGGGGGTGTGTTGGAGGTGTCTGCAGTGATAGGTGAGAAGGCCAGGCATGCCTCTCCCAAGAGACTTGTTTTTTTCATTATAGTATGCGTATGCAGAGCTACAATAATTTAATTACACCTGAACTCACTGCACCAAATCTGTGTCCTTCATCTGTCCTTTCCTCTTTCCAGGGCTAGGAAAGCAGGACTCCTTGATCTAGTAAACCAACATGAGTTTCAAGAGCGGAGTGCCCTTTTGTGAGGTGCTTGAGCAGTGTCAGATTCTGTCACATATGCTTTTTGGTTTGTCCATGTGTTTTGTGGCTAGCTTGCGCTTAACGCCTCATTCCAAACTTCAGAGTTGGAGCAGAAGTGCAGAGTGATGGACACCAAGGGCTGCTCCAGGACCAGCTGCCCTTTGGAGCTGTTTGCTGTCAGGAGCCAGCTCTGGGTCCTTTTGCCTCTATGAGGTTATCATGCAAGGAATACTCCAGCAGATGTAAAGGAAAAGATAAGGAAGCATTGTCTTAGCTGAGAAACAGACTGTCAGGCAGTAAAGCTGACCCAGAGACTTGCCTTTGCCTTCACTTTGGGAAACTCTAGCTGAAGGCATCTCTTGTAACTTCCAGACTCCCCTGATCCCTTGTGGAAATTGGGCACTGAGTTTTCACTTGTGCTTCTAAAAGTGCTTTGCTTCAGGAAGCCCTGAACTAGGCCATGGCAAGGGTTAAAAGAACATGGAACATGTCACTTTTTTTTTCCTTTGGTATCAGGAAAGTGCAAGTAAATCCTTGTTTTGGGAGATTTCATCCAAGTTCTCACTTAATGTTGATTAGTGGCACCATAGTGCTGCCGACTGTTCTTCATCTGGTAACAATGTGGGGCCTCGTGATGAAGCCAAACCTAATGACAGCAGCCATGAAAACAAGCTGCAGATAGATTTCCCAGCTGTACTTAGTTTTAGCAACCATACCCAGGGGCATTTAGTAATGAATAAACAGAACGACATATGAACACCATGGGAAATACTATCCTATAACATTCCCAGAAAGTATCCATCCCCATTGAAAGTTTTACCATGTAGCTGGGAAAACACAACTTTTCTTTACCAATGACCAGGCCATTAAACTCTCTGAGGGTGGGACTAAATTCTCTTCACAGCGATCTCTGCAAGACTGCCAATGTAGTGTTTGGTTTGGTTAGTTTGATCCTGCTGGGTGGGGCCACTGCAGTGTGAGAGATGTTCAGTCAGAATGCCATAACTGAAATAACATGGGGAAGGGGCTGGAGCTGCTTCACAGCTTGTGAGAGAGAACCAAGGCTGACATCCAGCACTGTGGTAAGGCAGGCAGGGAGATGGGCAATCTCCTCCTGCATCCACCATTGCCTCTGTTGTAAATTGCAATCTGTATTGCTAACTCCTGACATTCAAAAATCATAATTTACACAAAATGGACTTAGTTCTAACTTGGTTTTTGTGCCCTGAAAACAGACCTTGGGACTTCTTTGTCTAATGGGGAATGATAGAGATACAGTTAACTTGGATTTCAAATCATGAAAGCTGAGATTTTTCACTATCAGGAGTGGAGGTTTTAAGAAAAAAAGCAAGAAATTTGGAGTGGCTTCTGCTAACTGCAAGGGATTTGGCAATACTGGACCTCTGTGATTTCCGTTAGGTGTTAGTTCTCAAGGCAAAAATCTGTTCTGAATTGTTAATATTTGCTAAAAAGTAAATTAGAAAAGGTCTAGTACACTGTTTTGACATAAATGCAAGGTGAACAGCCACCCTTCCTCTACAAATATAGGAACGCTCCAGCAGATACATGGTTGTATGGTATGATGTATCCATGCAGGAGAGACTCAACCTGTATGCTAGTCATAAACCAGAGGAGAAACATAGAATGGTTTGTGTTGGAATGGACCTTAAAGATCATATAGTTTCAACCCCCCTCCCATGGGCAGGGACACCTTCCACTAGATCATGTTGCTTCAAGCCCCATCCAACCTGGCCTTGAACACTTTTGGGGATGGGGCAGCCACAACTTCTCTGGGCAACCTGTTCCAGTGTCTCACCACCCTCATAGTGAAGAACTTCTTCCTAATGTCTAACCTAAATCTGTTCTTTTTCAGTTTAAAGCTATCCCCCCCCTTGTCCTATCACTATAGGCCCTTGTAAAAAGTCCTTCTCCAGATTTCTTGTAGGCCCCCTTTAGGTATTAGAAGATATTATAAGGTCTCCCTTGAGCCTTCTCTTCTTCAGGCTGAACAAGCCCAACAATCTCAGCCTCTTTCCACATGAGTTCTCCAGCCATCTTTGTGGCCCTACTCTCAGCTCACTCCAGTGGGTCAGTAGGGAAGCACCAACCTGCTCCAAGTTCTTTGCAGCAGCAGTGGGTGATGGGGTGAATTCAGCAGAGGCACATCTAATCTCAAGGCATGGGCTGATCTGATTCGTATAAGGTCTAAAATAGGAAAGGCAGGAGAGACCAATACTAATAGTTTTTGTGTGAATCCAGCCTCAAACATGTGACAGCCCAGATCTTCCAAAACCAGTTGGGTTAGGAGCTAGGTTCCATCAACAAAATATTTCTCAGGAATCATGAAGTTGCATAAAATAAATACAGGACTTTTATTAATTGTGTTTTGAGGGCATGCGTTGTCAAGATTTCAAGCTCTACTAAAAAACACAGAGATTGAAAACTGCTCAAAATAAACAACTAGACAAAATAGTGTCCCCATTCTCCTTTCTCAAGTAACTGTTCTTCTCCAGAAGTTGGAACTTTAAGTATCAGCTACTGTGAGAAACCTGATGCAATTGCAAGATGCTGAGGAGACAAAAATATTTTGAACAATGTGAAACTATGAAGAGTAAACACTAGATGGAGTAGTTGGACTGGAATGAAATTGAGATTTGTTAAACAGCTCTAGTAACAGTCTCTGTAAATATTTTGAAATTGGTGGCTTAGTATCAATGCATAGCATATGAGAACATGATCTCCAGGAGCATCAATTCAGGGAGTTGGATGGATGCTGTTGAATTCTTGATTTGAAAACAGTCACCAGAAGCGTTCTCCCTTCAGTTTCTCTGCTGTGAGGTCCCAAAGCCTTGGCACAAAGAGGTAACAGGTTAGCTGTGCACACTGCTGAGCTGCAGGCATCCCTCAAATAGAAGAGAGAAAACAGGGATCTCTTCCCACTCTGTGGGAAGCTGTTCTGCTTATCTCAGGTGTAAGAAGGGAGGTGATTCTTTCTGTGAGCTCTTCTTTTTTTAGCTTTTCCCCACTCTCTTAGATTGTAGTGATACTTCAGGAGGCATTGATATCCTGCTGCCTTAAGTATGCCATGTGCCAACATTGCAGCTTGTCTCTTCATTCCCCATCCCTGCATCATTCCCTCCATTTGGGGGGCACTGCTGCTCATGCAGCTGCCTGCTGAGAGTTGGTGCAATGGAAAAGGCCACAAAACCAAAAGGATATAATTGAAGTAAAAAACTCAAACAGCTATGCAATCTATGGGATAGAGATGCTAAGGCAGGGATGAACACTTGTGGGTAAGGGAGGGAAGGAGGGAGTAACAGCTACTGAACAGAGGTCCATGTTGTAGAGTCACAGAATCACAGAATGGTTTAGGTTAGAAGGGATCTTACAGATAATCCAGTTCCAACCCCCCTGCTATGGGCACAGGCACCTTCCACTAGACCAGGTTGCACACAGCCCCATTCAACCTGGCCTTGAATACTTATCACAGCCCCGGCAAGATCTAGAAAGCCCAGTCAGGATCTGAGACCCTATTCTCCCAAGCATCCACACAGAGACAGAACATAACACCCTGACACATCAGTGCAAGGTGAAGGTAAAGCAGTACCTCAGTGTGCCTGAGCCGAGCCTTTGGCAGGAAAAGGTGGAAAAGGTTTTACACCCACTCTTCAGCTCTGTGTGTGGCTGCACAGAGCAGCCAAGCAGCCCTGTGCTCCGGGTACCATCCCCACATTGCCACACTGCTCTCCACGGTGTGGCCATGGCAAAGGGGCTGGCAGCCCCTGCGCCTGCTCTTGTCAAGGGCTTTCCAGTCCTGAGTCATCTGGATTTCCAGCTCCAGGCTGCCCTACCTCCCATCTCCTCACCAAGCAAAGGATACAATGCGCGGCCTGTTTGTGAAATGAGGGTTCAGAGGCCTAAAACAAATTGTCCTCGGGGCCCAGGACAGTGGCGGCCATTCTCTCCCCCAGACAGCCCTGTGAGGACAGCATCTCTCAAGAGCAGCAGTTGGCGAATGCGCTTTTGACCTTTTCAACTTGTTGTGTTGGTATCTAGCCAAACAATTTAAGTACATCTGTAGCGTGCGACACTCAGGAAACAGAGGAATGACATGCATGCTGTTTCCTATAAAGTAATAAACTGCCTTTTGTGGTGGAGTGAATGAGGTCTTTGCCGCTGATGGCCAGATGCCCTCCTGCACTGTGCAAGCACTGAGAGGAGCAAAGAAAACCTTAAGGGGCTTGAGAAGCTCAGACTGGAGGGAGGCACAGAAAAAAAAGCTTCCCTCTTTCTTCCTTGTAGGTCACAAGTAGATCCTCACAGCGTTTCTTCATGGATTAAATTCTGACCCCACTGCAGCAGGGGATTTGACACTGACATCACCAGGGCCATCATTCCACCCCACGTAGTTTGGGATCTTAAACCTGAAAGCAGCAAAACAAAAGCTGCTCCAGGGCTACTGAGCACTGTGTGTCAGCTCCTGTGAATCCTCTGTGGTTAATCCTCAAGCCAAAACTTCCTCCAGGGGTTTGTCTATCCCTCCCAAGAGACAGAAGCCCAGACCTGGCCATGGTGTGCTGTAGCCACCACTCCAGTGTGAGCCTGAGAGGAAAGTCAGGTGGTAAAGTCAGCACCAACAAAAATCTGTTTCAAAGGTTTTTCGCAAAAAAAGAAAACAGTATTTTCATATTCAAATTACAGTGCTCAGGAAAATGTCTGAGTTCACCTAAGCTGAGGCAGATTTTCCTGGAGCTGCATTTTTGCTACATGCATTTTGCATATAGCATTTTTGGCTACATGTTGTTTTACACATTGACATGGTGGCATGTCTGAGGTTGGGTACCCACTGGCCGTAGACATCAAGACTATAGTTGCCAATAATCCTTTTCTTCAGAGCTTCTCTGCTGGTCAGGAAAGAGATTTGGTGGGTCAGAATTTGAATGTCTGTGCTAAAGAAAAGAATTCCTTGCTGTGAGAGTAGTCAGACTCTGGAGCAGTTTCCTAGCAAAGCTGTGGAGTCTCCATCTGTGGAAATACTCAAAACTCAACTGGACATAGTCCTGAGCCCTCTGCCCTATCAGACCCTGCCTGAGCAGACTGTTAGATGACCTCCAGAGGCCCCATCCAACCTCAGCAACTCTGTGATTCTGTGATTTAAAACACCCGTGTTTTCATTTTCAAAACCCTTGGCTGCCTTTTTGGTGCGGATCCATGTTTCCCATTGGATCTCTGCCCAGCACCTGCTCACAGCCCTGGAAACCACGCAGGTGGCTTTGCAGGTGACTGTGCAGTGGCTTGGCAGAAGCTTATCTCACAGGGTGCCCAGCTGCTTGCTTTGCCAACCTCCTTTCAAGATGCTTATAAATACAGCATTCATTTTCTCATGAGAGGGTTCTCTTCAGGTGAAACGCCTACTTCCCGAGTTGATCCTGGGGAGATGTTCTTGTCCACACAGACAAGCTCCCATTATGTACTTGTGCTATGGGAGCCACCATTTACAATAGAAAGCCTGTTTACAACTTGTATCCTGCTTCCACCTTTTTCAAAGGTTTGTGTCATGCATAGTCTTTATGTTGGTGCTCTGCACAAGGGAGAATATTGCATCCATCTCATTCTTCCTTTTTGTCTCCCTCCCTATTGCGAAAGTCCTCAGCCCAATGGCCATCAGTGGCAAGACTTTACTTTTGAGTTGTTTGTATTGTATAGGAGAAGCTGTTGTCCAACATATTAATTTTAGCTAGTATTTATGTCATATTTCTTCCCCCAAACCCTGTGGGACCAAAATCTCTGTTTTTTATAGGAAAAAGGAATAAACCTGACCCACATTGAGTCCCGACCTTCCCGACTCAACAAAGATGAGTATGAATTCTTCATTAATTTGGAAGGCAAGAATGTCCCAGCACTGGACAAGATCATCAAGTCCTTGAGAAATGATATTGGAGCAACAGTCCATGAGCTTTCACGAACAAAGAAGAAGGACACTGGTAAGGATACACTGACAAGGATAACATTGTCAAGGAATATTTACATCACATGTAAATATTGACTTCTTTTTCCTGTAGCAATGGGGTTCCTTTTGGATCTGTATGACTATATTTCCCTACCTCTTCCTATTTTGCCTGTGTTGTGAGATTTTTCATTTGGAGATTTTCTCTCAGTGTAAACTGACATGCTCCATCTTTTGCCATGCTTCTGCCTAGTTCTCCTGGGAACAGGTGTTAAGGTGTTATGTTGTCATCTGCCTGGTTCGTTGACAGCATTCTCAGTCTCTTAAATACAGCATTGTTGCGGCAGCTTGTTACACTGCCTGCAGAAGTTACAAGGCATCAAAGAATGATTTGAGTTACATGCTAAGGGCTCAACTTGCAAATCCCTAAGCAATGGTGCAGGAAGTTGTAGGTACATCTATTTTCTGCTCTCAGTCTCTGCCTTATTTTAAATTAAGCAGCATTTATATACACAGCTTTGTGCAAGCCATGCAGGGTGGCAACTTTTGTTCTTGATTCACACCTGTAATATGAAGGAATAACAGGGGTGCAGGTGGGATCCATACCACCATGTTTAATGCAGATAGATTAGCTTATCAAGCCCAATGACATGTTCCCTGAATCTCTATCATCCCATAGCCTTTGGACCACTGAGCACTGAAGGTCACTGCCGGGCTTGTATACTTTCAGCCTTTTCTTATGCTGTCCATACACATGAGAACTTTGAAGAAGAGAGTAAACAAGAACCCCTGTGGGATGCACTACATCTGTTTAGTTACTGTCTGCCCTGATTCAAAAAACCCACATAAATTCCATCACAATTTAAAAGGGCAGTTCCAGCAAAATCTGCAGTTGCATATATGGGCTTGGCTTGTAGATGGTAGATCAATTCCCTCAAGAAATCCAGGCCTTATTCTGCCTCCTTTTCCTTCCCATCCCATCCCCATAATAAATCTGTGTCTGCTCAGTACCCAGTAGAGTAAAGCCTGTACGGTGCCATTTTGTGGAAAAATGTCACCTACTGAAAACTGCCTTTCACTATCCTAAGGAAGGATGGCTCCCTGGAGTCTTTCAGGGAGGTCACCAAGGGGGTGACCTGGAGACATTTACAGTGACTGGTGCATTATGTGATCCAGCTGAGGGGCTGCCCTATCTTGAACACTTCTCCCAGAGAGCACTCAGGTGAAAAGAAGCTATGTATTAACTTTTAAGTGATACACAGACCCTGTGAATCCAGTCAGATTTTGCCATCTTGAAGTGCTGTGAAGTGCCGTCATAGTGCCCTCCCCCTTGACAAATGTCTCTGAGACCTCACAGATCACTCTGGCACAAACTCTGCAGTGTAGCAGAGGCAACAAGAGCCCAGTCTTGTACAAGGTCTGGTATGGAATGGTGGCATCCTCATGGGGCAGAGGGAAGGATTACCCTCCTGCATTTCCTGGGGCTGGTATGCCCCTTTAGCCACCTGGATTTTCTTTCCAATTTGGCCTCATGGACCCTGGCTGTGGCTGCTGCAGCCCCATCCTTGAGACCCTTGTACCTCTGGGCTGAGATGAGAGGAGGGAGGAAAAGTCCCATGGGTGACTGCCTGCCCACTCACCGCTATCCCTCACACCATCCATCTGACTCTCTACTTTTGGGCTTGTGGATGGCCCTCACTCCTGCTGTAGTAAGTCTCTGCAATTCACTTTTGTGGAAGCAGGAATAACTCCTCATTCCTGTAAGAAATCCCAGGGAGGTCAGTCGTAATTCTGACTTCGGAGGGAAATAGGAAAGGTTTTGCAAGCCATATTCCTAATTCTCAGAAATTTGCTAGAGTTGAGGCTGCTTGGTACAGTGGTGGCTGCCCAGCGTCCAGTCTGAGACGTGCTTAAATGCCTTTTCAGATAACAGATGTGATTTTAATCGGATTTCAGACTTTAAATACTTTAGGTCTGGATCTTCCTCTTCCTCCCTAGGAACAACATGAAAGGACATTAATACCTTCTTGAGATCACTGCTGGTAATCCTTTTACCGTTTCCTTTGTGTTCTACCCATGACATTACATTTGAAGATGAAAAAGAAGAAGGCAGATACTTTTTGGAGTCAGTTCTCTCCATTCATGAGATGAAGGGACAAAAGGTTGATTAGGTGATTTATGATCATGTCAAATCAAAGAGGTTCCCTTTTGGGGACTCTTTTATTTCCAGAAGAAAGCTACAGGGCCTAGTAGAGGTTGACATTACTTTTATTTTTCTAATTATAATTAAGAAGTTTATAATAAACTTTATTAAATAATAAAGTTGTATATAAGCATAGGTAGAGTCAGATAGAGACACAGCTATAAACACAGGCCAAGAAAGGCTTGTGAGTGAAATTTTCACCTCACAGAAGTAAAACTCCCATGATCAGCTGTAGGATTAGGATTTCGCTGCATATTACTGTGTTGATCAAAGGCTTTTAGAGCTAGATTATCCTTTCAGTGTGGCAGAAAGGGACTTGATCCGCTTCTGTTTGAGAGGATAACTTGTGTCTGTTTGTTAGTTTCAGTAATTCAGAAATAGTATAAAGTGGGAGCAATTTATTGCCAAGGAAATAGAGGAAGATTGATATTTCTTTTTGCCCTTTCCCTTTTTCTTTTCCTTTTTGCTTTCTTTCTTTAATTTCAACTTCTGTCAAGAGTAGTAAGGGTCCAGTCAAACTGAAATCCCCAAGGAGCCCTATTTTGAAAGGTCAAACATGCCGTGCTTAGGGGATGAACTGTGGGTGGCACATTCTGGGCTGAGACAGCTCTACAAGGGCAGAGTGAGACTGGAGCAGCCTGAGCTGCAGAAAGCGTGGTAAGATGTTGTCCTTTATCAGGGATGGCATTAACAAATAGCAGGCCTTGTGATGCCTTTTAGGTCATCCTGCCTTTCAAATGTATCCTCCAAATCTGGTCACAATCCACAGATGTGTCCTATGAAATTTTATTCCTAAAACACAGAATGGGAGCATGGGTATATTGTCACACTCTTGCCAGTGGGCAGGTAAAATCTGGGAAGGTTTTCTCCTGGAGGCTGTCCAGGCTCCCATGGAACCAATTCCTTCATTGCTGCCTAAAGATACTCTCAGCCCTTCCTTGCAAAGGATTAATTTTGTTCAAGCTCATAATTTGAGATAAAAAAACCCAAGCCCAAACTGACTTTTCTGTTTCCCATAGGAAGAACACGGTGCCATTCTTGGGCCACTGCTTTGTGGACAGTCATACGAAATTTCTGTATTCTTCCCCTTCAGTACAGTTCAGTATTAAACACATGTGTATGTATGTAACCCTTTACTGGGCAAGGGTTAAATTAATGTCTTTTTTTTTTTTCATTTCAGCTGCTTTTGGGGTCTTATCTCAATTAACTGCAAAATACAATTTTGGTTTTCCTTCGACAGACCCGAATAGTTACAAATACCAGATTTGGATCAACAGTGTAATTTTAGCTGAGAGCAGCCTAGCAAAATGACCTAAATTCAAAGGTACCTTTAGAGCTCCAGATGATATGGGTTAGCAGTCACAGGGCCAGAAGCCTTTTGTAGAGATGGAAAGATTTGTTGTGAAAACAGTGTGTCTCTTCATGGCTGTTTTTGGAAACAAGCTGGGTATCTACAGTTCACTTGGAGCCCATGAATAAAAAGAATTAAATATTATCCTGTTGCAGCATTAGGGAAATGCAGACAATTTATTGCATTTCTGAGACAGGCTGGGAGCTGATGTTCTGTAGGGGCCTTGTTTGCTAGACCCTGAGGCTGACCAAAGCATTTGGAACTGTTTAAAAAAGGACTAAACCTGGGCCTCGAACTGTTATAAATTGCATAGACCTGTCTTTGACCCTCCTCACAATGGTCCAAATGGAGATGTTCTGCAGAAGTCCTCACTGCTCCTGCTTTGCTGCCTCTTATATAAATGGCTTATTAGCATTCTGCTAAGCATTTGACCCCATGATAATTTGGTCACCACTTGGGTGTCCAGCACGATCCCATAAATGCTGCTGTTTCACTTACAGACAAATCAATATTTATTACTGATCAGCCCACATTTGGTACTCAGACCTTCACAGAGGCCTAGTGTTGCAACAGCTTGCCCTGGCAATTCATTAATGGCTGTGCAGACAGACAGCAAGTCTAGCTAACGAGCTGGAGGAGGATGTTGCAAACAAAATATGGGGTAGATTCACACAAGGGGTAATTTGATTTGATCTTTTAAATATTTGCTGGGAGGGCTGGGGACAGCCTCCTGCCCACCACAGCTAGGCAAAAGACCCAGTAGCCCTTTTGCACCCTGGTCCCTGATGCGAGGGCCTTGTGGACTTTGCGCAGTGCTCTGGGGCTGCTCTCAGGACCTTTGATTCTTGTTGCCACGAGTGCTGAAAAGACTCAGGACTTTCCAGGACCTGACTTAACATCAGCTATGGTGGTGCGAATAGCACTAAGCACACCTAGTATTTCCCTTTCACAGCCTGCCCCTTTCTGCAAGCTCAAGCTGGTCTCTTAGTGACTGTCAGTACATGGGGGGAACAAAGAGAAGGGCAGAGATCTGCTGAAAATAGGTCAGGTATCTACAAGAACTGCACATCTAGAAGATAAAGTGCTGCTCCTGTGTTGGGTTAAAACAAGACACACATCTCCACACCTAGGATTGACACTGCGTCAGCCTGGGAGTCAGCCTGTCCCAGAGTTTATCATGGGCTCTGCACCAAACCCTCTGAAGATCTTAATAATAAAATGTATTTAATGAAAGTAAGTCACTATTATATATCTATTTTATCCATTGAAGCTGCAGTGATTCAAACCCTGCCCACCTGCATCTTTCTGATTCAGGCCAGCAAAACCCCAGAGACATCACTGCTGAAATCCACAGCAGACTTCAGCCCCCTCTGATTTTTCTGCATAGCCTGGAACCTTCAGGTCATGGTGTGTCCCTGAAGATAGTGGTTATTCACTCTAACACTGACAAATCCGTTGCTGCAGGGCTGCCAGACAGCTTTTTTTTGCCAGTGCTTAATCCAAAATTTATGAGTGCGCCTCACCCCAAGCTGATTGTGGTGAGTCTGAAGCACTAAAAAGTGGAGCAGTTCCCTCACCATCACACAAAGCTCAGTGTCAGAGCTAGGGGATAAACCCAGTGCCTGGGTGCTGTATAGAAAATTGGGGCAGGATGGCTTTGTGTGCTCGCCCATCACACGGTGTGAGTAGTGACTCCTCTCTATGACTAAAACACAAGTTTTTCTACTCTGACTAGTTTAAATCAAGGGGTCGGAGGTGCAGGAAGGGCGCTAACTGCAAGGTGAGAGAGTATTTCTGGGGAAACACTGTAAAAGAGGTCATTTTTTGGGACGATCTTCCTGGGACTGCTGCTGCCATCTAGTGACTTGTTCAGGTCTGTTCAGCGAGACAAAGCAGACAGGTTTGCTGCTCGGGAAGGGACCAAACCCCCGCTTCTGCTGGGCGGGAGCGCCGGGTTTCTGCAGCCAGGGACCTCTCCAGGCTGGCAGCCACCATATGCCTGCCCTCCCTGCCCTGCCCAAAACAAACTGAGGGCTCCGACGGGAAGTACTGGATGGTGGTAGGACAGTAGCAGGTCAGGGAAGGTGGGCACTCTGTGTGGGTCTGAGCTGTGGCAGCCCAAAGCATGCCCTGTAAATGTGCTGTTGTTGCTCTGACCCTTCTGTGCAGGTGCCTTGCAGAAGCCCAGTGCCAGAAGTGCCCTCCCTGTTGTTAGACTGAGCATAAAGCAAGGCTGAATAGTCCTGGAGACAGTGATCCTCTTATTCTGTTAGGTGGTCCGTCAGGTCTGGGATGAGCCCCATCAGCAAAGCACTGCAGGGAACTCATGCAGCAGCTGCTGGCCAGGGGTCAGGTTCACTTGGCAAAACCCCCAAATCAAATGTGGAGGTATGGCTGTGTGGCAGTACTTTGAGCTGAGCAGAGAGCCACACAGGGGAATGAGCTGTTTTCCAAGCATTGACTGAACAAGTGACATCCATCTGTGCAAGAAAGTCACTAAATGAACTGCAAACGTGTTACTGATAGACTGCTGAAAGCCCCTGGGCTTGGACAAGCATGGTATTAGCGTTGAAATCCGTGTTGCTGACTTTTACTCAATGTGGGGACCATATGGGACATGACTGCATGCCCTGTGCTTGGGGCACATCCTTAGGTGGAGGTGTTGGTGCCAGGAAGGAGGTCTGACCTGGGATGACTGCCCCATGTACCTCACGAGCTGGTAAGAGCCTCTCCTTGTAGCGCAATTGCCATGAAGACGCTTGCCTTCTGCTTTCCCCTATTTGAACACATTGCATCTGTGAAGCTCTGTGATTCTTCCTTGACCTCCACCTTATGTTCTTCTGTAAGGGGAGGGCCATATGGGCATTACATGCTGTATAGTCAGTGTAGTCCCATTTCATACCCCAAATTGTGCTCTAGGCAGTGTGTATAGTGAGTTACTAAGCAATAGAGAACCAGACCCAAAATGTCAATTAAATGAATGCATTATTGTATAATGGCTACAGTAATACAATGCCAGTCTGAAGTATCAGGGAGCCATTCATCATTTTATTTCAGCATCCTAGCTTAAGCGAGGCCACCAAGTAGGTCTTTCTTTGAAAAAGATTTTTGGAGGGTCAAATAATCCTGTATCCTTCTTGTTGTGGGGCTTCTTGCTGTTCCTTTAAAATGGCTGATTCCAGCTACTGGGAAAGGAAGCACACTCTGGAAAAATTCCTACATTTTGGTAAGCCAAGAAACCAGAA
The DNA here is from genome assembly GCA_009867235.2 of Psittacus erithacus. NCBI lineage: Eukaryota > Metazoa > Chordata > Aves > Psittaciformes > Psittacidae > Psittacus > Psittacus erithacus. The sequence goes on along the minus strand of WYDI02008236.1, from coordinate 31,013 downwards.
TAATAAACAGAAAACCATAAACATTACAAGCCAGCTGTGTGCCAAGAGCTAGACGTTCCTGATACTCTGTATTCTTCCAATAGTGCAAAACAGCCACAAATTCAAGACAACTTGCAGGGTTTGCTTTTGCTTCCTGTCACAGGGAAAGACCATTGCTGCCCAAAGAATTTAGACCTTTGCGTAAGTTTCTTTATATTTATGATGAAAAGAAGTAAAGACCAGAAAGCAGGCCCAAACCAAGTAATGAAGAAGCATACCACTCTCAATTTCTGTTCTGTTTTGCAGTGCCATGGTTCCCAAGAAGCATCCAAGAGCTGGACAGGTTTGCCAATCAGATCCTAAGCTATGGAGCAGAACTGGATGCTGATCATCCTGTAAGAAAAAGAGCTTTATGTTTTTAACATGCTTCTAGTTACCGGTACAGATGTTTCTCTCATTTATACTTGCTCTGCTTTCAGACATACCTGGTAGACTAAGTCTCACATGATATAGGACAAGAAGAGTACCACATTTGTAGGGTCAGAATTAGCCCAATCCCTGGTTATGAAGTAAATCAGACTGCAAGTTGCTTTAATTTGGGCAAATACCAGGAGACCTTAGTAGTCACCAGAGCACAAGGCCACCACAAGGATACCTCTAGCTTGTGTAGTACCTCCCATGTGGCTCTGACATGGTGACTTTAGACTCATTTTGTGAATCACTAGCAACTTTAGAAGCAGCATATCAGAACCCAGAGATAAGAAGACTGTTCTTTTTCATCCTTGATTACATATACACGATTGAGCTTAATGCCTTGTTACGTGGTTGTTCAATCTGACATGATTCTTGTGTCGTGTGACGCAACAAAAGGAAAGGCCCTTGTTTCAAAAAGTTTGTGGTTTAAATGGTAGGGTCAGAAAGTTTCGTTCATTGGTTTAGCTGAAAAAAATAAAATATTCAGCATTTTTCCAGCTTTTCCAGATACAAGAACACTTTCTGCCTCTATTCCCTCTCCAAGCAAACAACAACTTATTTTCATTTGTCAAAACACACTGAGTTCCATGCAGTGCAACAGAAATTGCTGCTATTAGTTTAATTGAGATAGGGTGATTATAAATAAATTACATGCAGTGCAACAAAAATTGCTGCTATTAGTTTAATTGAGATGGGGTGATTAGTCATTCACTACCTATTGCTTAACTCGAGATGTGTTATGCATCATGTACAATGATTCATGATGTTCAGCGTGGTCATATGAAAGGCAGAATGAAAGGAGATACACTGAGTCAATGGCCCCCTTGTGTGTCATGAGGGAATAGACCAGGATTGTATTTGAAAAAAGAAACAAAACAAAACAAAAAAGATGTTAAAAAGAATGAAGTATCTCTGCTCCAGTTCCTAGAATTAGTTAGCAGTTTATGCCTCAAAAAGGAAACACAGCTGCTGGGGTAAATAGGTGTGACAGTACACAGAGTGCATAAAACAGAAGTTAAAGGAGCCTGTGTTTTTAATGGTTAAGTGATACGGGATTTAATCACAAACACCTCTATGCCAGGCTAATCTTGGATAGCACATTTTTAGGCCACCGGCTGCCCCTTTTTGACTTATACTGTTAGATCTCTACTCCACTTCAGCTGCCTCCTGTACTTGGTTGTAGCTTCATGGTTGCTCAGTCCAGCTGTCCTGTGCACTACAAAGAGGTGCGTTCATGAACTGCTGTGGTGCCCAGTGAGTTGCTGCTATTTGCCCTGCAGAAGGGTGTCCTAGCTTGGAAGGATGTTTCTCTAATTTAGGCAGTGAAGACACTCCTAGCCCTGAGGAAATTTGAGTCTAAATAGGAGGCACACTGGGATAGGAGAATGGTTATCCTAGATGAAGATTTAGAGATTGTATTTCTCATCCCTGGCTTTATTAGTAATTAGCTGAAAAGGTCAAGCTCCCAACCACAAGGTCTATTAGACATTCTCTGTAGTAATTAAATCCCTTCAAATGGTTGAATCTGTAGTGCAAATAGGGCTTTTTTGGCCTGGTAAGTGCCTACTGTTCTAACAGTTCGAAAATGAGCACCTCTAAGTGCGGTTCATGCTGAAAATCTGCTGAAGTCTGACTGAGTTGATGAGTGTCTTTCTAATTTGTCTTAACTTTGCTCCTCCAGGTCAGCCCAGCTGTGCCAGGAACTGCAACAAGCTTCCTGAGAAACCAGAAGGACATGGTTATTTAAGTGCCATTAATTCAGTGTACTGCTCCCAGGGGAGCACCTTGTTGGCACTGTAAAGGAGCATGTTTCCTTTGTTCGTAGCAAGCAGAAGTGAGAAAATGAAAGGACTTGAGGGGTGAGAGGTGCAGAGAGACTGTGGCAGGATGATTGCTCTGGTGGCTTTGCAAACTGGGAAGGAGCAGAGCTGGGCAGGATGGAGGCAGCTTTCCCACTCTCCTTCCTGCACTTCTTGAACTGCACCAGCTATACCCAAGGCTGCTCAATGAGGGGAAGGTAGTTCACTGTTTGCATTTATGTAGGGATTGACCATTGCTGTTTCTCCTTAGGGGTTCAAAGATCCTGTGTATCGGGCCCGGAGGAAGGAGTTTGCAGATATTGCCTACAACTACAAACAGTGAGTGCTCAGTGCATGGGCAGAAAGCAAGACCCCATCTCCTGCTCTCTTTTAGGGCTCTCACCCTCCTGGCAATATGTATTTTTCCACAACTGTCCTTTTGCTGTTGTCAGCTGTAAATCTGCCATGTGTTTAAATCTTCCTGTTCATGCGTTTATCCCCAAATTGCAGTAAAACAAAAGTAAATTGTTCCAGGCACACGTTCAGAACATCGCCTCCCTTCTTTCCCCACAACACCCCTCTTCTCCAGCTTTGTTGTCTAATTAAGCATCAGACTCTGTTGCTACTACAAAGACCTGAGCTTTGAATAAAGCCGTTTCTGGTTTTCTCCCCATTAAATCAGGGCTGGAGGAGGAGTGCCCATCATTTACATTAAAGCAGGAGCTGCATACACTGTAAGAATAATTAATAAGTTATGGTTCTGATGCTAATCCAGTGCTTGATACTCTACTTTTATCATGTCTGACCCAGCTGCAATCAGCAATTTGGGCTCTCATTTCCTAAGAAAAATAAATGGAAATGATAAATTCAGTTAGAACAGGCTTGCTTGATTGCTTTCAGTGACCAGATCTGGTGGAGATAAAATTCTGTTCCCAGAGTCACTCACACATTTATACCAGTACTATTGGGCCTGCGTCTTGCTGGCACTGGAAAAATTGTGATTGCAAAGGATAAACTAACATATGTTGTACATTTGGGGCTCCCCTTTTCACAGGACTGTGATGAAAAGATAGTCCCTGAGCCAAAGAGCTAATAATCTAATCTCAAAATGAGAGGCCAAATTGGACTGATTGATTGGACTCCTGGGCAGGAGGAGAGGGACATCCAAAGTTATCAGGCTTTGTGGGAAGTATCTGAAAAAGCAAATGTGCTTAGCTTGTGAAGGTGATACCCAGCCAGAAAAGTGAGTTGGGTTTGTGGTCGCTTGTCTTGTACTCTTCTTCCCACCATCAATTTTACTTTCTTCTGTGCCCCTTCTTTTGTATCTCTTCTGTCCTCTCTCCTCCTGCTGTTTGCCTCTCTATTCTGGCTTTGCTGTTTTGCTTCCTCTCCTGATACATTAACCTGTTGGCTTTGTTGAATGCTTAATTTCCCTGACTTCTCTTTTCTTTGCTTTTAGCTTGCCACTTCCCTCTGCCTTCCATTGCTTCTAGCCCTGTTGATCCCTGAAATATTTTAATTGAAATTTGAAAGGTTTCTAAGCCATAGCTTCCTCTTGTAACCCTGAAAGGTGGTTGAGGATTACCTAGGAGTGCTATAGAAGAACAATCCCCAGCAATCTTCATAATTCAACATGGTGTTTAAAGCTCCACAGATCAAGGAGGGCTGATACAGAGAGGCAGAAAATGATGGTGTTCCAGAGGAGCTGCCCTGCGGCTCAAGGAAAAGAAGAGGGAGTGGGAGATAGTGGGGCGTCATCAACAGTTTAACAATGGGTCTCTGGGGCTTGGAAAGCTCCAGCATTATACCAGCAGTGATGTTAACCCTATTAAGTTACTTAAAACCCTTTGATTTTTCAAAGCTGTTGGATTCACCTATGGCCCTATCATTATTGCAAAGGAATTGGCTATTCACAGGAGTCCAAAGTACATTGCTTGTGATTGTCTAATTCCTGCTAGCTTCAACATAAACTAAACACATGGAGGCCTGAGGGTGGGATTTGACTCAAAATTGCTCTTTATAATTATAAAAAGTCAATCTGGCTGGAGTCTGCATCTGTTATAGCAAGAAGTACTGATCAGAATTTCTTTGCCCCTCCAAGAAACAGTTTTTTGGTTTCCCTGTTGTAACCAAACGATTAATATAATGTGTGTTAGAGCAAGAAACGCAACAGCTGCTCCATATCTGGAAATGCAAATAAACTGAAACCAACAGCCAGCAAATATACTTACAAGAACAACTTGCTAAGACAAATAAGCACTTACTTCTTTTCACCACAGTAACACAAGGAATTGTCTAAAGGGCAGTATCACAGCTAAGGGCAGGAAAGACCTTCCCAGCCTGTGTCTAGGGGCAAGTGAGGCTCTTTTTACCCCTGCATGTCAGACCAAAAGCATCTCCCCTCCTGCACTAACAGCTTCTGGCCAGTCCATGTAGTGGTCCTGAGTATGATGCTGGTGACATAAAACATTTTCTCTGTTGCTCTTATGGATTGTATCCATTTTCTTTCCAGTGGCCAACCTATTCCTCAAGTCACCTACACGGAAGAAGAAAGGAAAACTTGGGGCACCGTCTTCAGGGAGCTGAAGAGTCTCTATCCAACTCATGCTTGTTATGAACACAATCACGTGTTCCCACTGCTGGAGAAGTACTGTGGCTACCGGGAGGACAACATTCCCCAGCTTGAAGATGTTTCAAAATTCCTGCAGAGTAAGTTTGCAGCATATTAAAAAATACCAAAACAAATCAAAGGTCTCAGCTGTCAGCGGGGTGGTGCTCCCAGAGATGGAAAAGTGGTCCTTGCTTTATTACAGGCTCCCCATGGTGCTTGGGGGAGCACTTAGCCTATGTCACATCACTTAGCTTATGTCACTCCCTAAACCTTCCAGGGGAACAATGGTACAGATGCTCAGATACTGTGATGGTGGCACACATGGGTAGAAAATTCCCTGCTTTTTGAGAGTTAAACTCTGTTTAACATAAAGAGAGCAAACAAAACAATTAACAAACTTTTTCCACTGTGAGGAGTCTGGATAAGGATAAATCACATGACACCATTCTTTTGTCCCTTCAGCGTGCACTGGATTTCGCCTGCGTCCTGTTGCAGGCTTGCTCTCCTCTCGGGATTTCTTGGCTGGGCTGGCATTCCGAGTATTCCACTCTACACAGTATATTCGCCATGCATCCAAGCCCATGTACACACCAGAGCCGTAAGTACTTTGGCACAAAAAGTGTGTAAAGTTGCAGCAGGCTAAAACCAGGGTCAGCCCAGCTGATAATAACCATGTGGGACTCTGGACCACTCTTGAGAACAGAGCTAATGGAGAGCAGCCAAGTCTTCTGAAAACATTTTTTAGAAGATTTCTAGTCTTTTTAACAAGCTTCAACCTCTTCTGCAAGTTCTCTTGGGATGGATGAGACAATTTTGCTACTGAAGGAATGCTCATGTGGTGGCTGGGATGCAAGAGAGAACAGTGTACAAAGGCATTTAGCACCCAAATAGTGGTGTGAAATCTAGTGCAGGAATGACTCAACATGTTGCATGCAAGCTTCTGGCAGCAAGATAAAGGAAGACCAGATCATCAATCCCTTCTCTTTTTCAGTTTTATGCTGTAATGTTTCTCTCTGTCCCTGTCCATTGTCCTTTTCCACGTGCCATTTTCAAAACATTTTCTTCCTCTGCTGGATGTTATTGCAACTCTTCATCCCTTCCCTTATCTTTCATTTGCTTCCTACTTCCTCTCACAGCCTTCTTTCCTTCTCTATTTTTCTATCCCTCATTTTTCTGATTTTCCCCGCTACTTCTGCTTACCCCATTCTCATCCTGCACAAAGCCATGCTGAAATGTCTTCCAAAGGCCTGGTCCTCCTGGGAGCACCTTATTCCTCTCACTTTTCCCTCTTACCAAATCACTTCTCTGTCTTTGAAAAATCTAGCTGTCTTTAGGTGAGTTCTTCCCCAAACATGCCTGTCAAGCTGCCACTTGTGATGAAAATAGTCTGATCTAAGGAAGGACAAGTTCCTACCTCTTAGTGGGAGGCTGTGCACCTGAACATAGACTGAAGTTGAGCTCTTGATGTAGATGTTGACACCATGGTGAATTGTCTTAATAGCCTGAACTTAATCTAAAGAGGTTTCTTGTCCTTGAGACTGAAAAGTCCATGTTCTGTTCTGTGGGGTGTTTTCTTTCTGGGCTTTCCTGAGCTGAGCAGGCTGTTGAACGGATGGTTTTCTTCCATAAGTATAAACAAATAATATATCAACCTTCCTCTGAGGGATGCATGATTGTAGAAGTACTGAAAACCTTGGAGTGTGCACACTTTTCCATCACAAGAATAATTTTGGAACATTTTCCCATGATTCTTGAGCATTACTTGCTGTTCGGAGGAAATGCACTGTACTCTTGATTATGTGCTGACTCTAGGACATTCATCCAGCATTGCTGGACTTTTACTAATTTAAAGTTATTCAGATGTCATGTTTTCCTGCAGTGATATTTGCCATGAACTGCTAGGACATGTGCCTCTTTTTGCTGATCCCAGTTTTGCTCAGTTTTCCCAGGTAAGTTACTCAGCAGTTATAATATTTATATAATTGAGCACACCAGAGACTTGGTAATTCAGAGGATGAGCCAAGAGCTATGAGTGTTGGGGTGGATTCACCTTTAAGCATACTGTTTAAGAGTGGCTGAGGCCAATTTATTTATTGCTTGAAGTCTTGACACAAATCACTTACGTGAACTCATTCACTCAAGCTCCAAAAGTCTGTCTTCTGTAAGCTGGTTTTTTGCAGGCAAACCCTTTGCAAAGCTATCATCTAAAAACCCTTTTGTAGATGTTGATCCTGGTGAGCAAAGTTAAATGATTCATGAGTCAGATGAATTATTGCCCCACCATGCAGTCTGAATGTTAGCGAAAGTGGAGGTTTTGTTTTCTATTGAAGCCACAGGGGATGCTGAGTAAAGCGAGGAATTGCCCCAGCTGCAAGCATGGGAGAAGGCTGGAGAGGAGCTTTCTCTTTGGTAGTGTTAACATCTTTGGAAAAGAAGCCAAACCTCGGTGAAGGATCTCACTTGAAGTAAGAAGACATTGCATTCCTGGGGAGCCTCTGTAGTTACTGGATGTGGAAACAGGATGGCAAG